>QLPD01003560.1:0-13194 GCA_003314085.1 Hymenopellis raphanipes
AAAGCGAAGGATGGCGTACCTCATATTGGCCTTGAGTAATCAAAAGATTAATCTCGACGAATGACAGGCGCGTGTACTAGCCGATATACTATCAGAGATGACAATGCACTTTTTTGACTCAGGTCGTCTGTGGCGCAACGCAAGGCGAACGCACTACGCGTTCAGTAGAGTAAGGTTGAACTTCTCAGTGACACTAGAAAGCGAATAGCGCCTGTCCACTGATTGGAAGCTGCCATCCATGAAAAACCGCTTACCCAAGCTCCAAAAGCTTCGAAACGCAGCGCCCTAAGTGCAAAGTTGAGGAACCAAGAATCACACTCGCTGGCTACCCTTAAGCTGTACCTGTCGTCACGCGAACCTGAGGCGACGTCGACGCCTCGATGTCAATGGCAGAAGGACGAGACAAAGTGCGATTGAGTTTCTGATGTAAGTATGAAGCGCCTTGTTTGTGGTAGGGATCACATTTGAATCTTGCTACATTCTCCGGCGTACTCCAAGTCTATTTGAACAGAAAAATGGGTGTATGTCGGCGTTCTTCGTCGGTTACTGGAGTGGATTGTGGCGGCAGGTCGGGTTGAAAATAAAAGCTTTGACCGTGAGAAACCAACATCGGCAGCTGCCGACCACTTTCAAACGAGCCCTCGTGACGCGTTTTCATCCTCTCCTCTTACGGCCATCATTCAGGACGCGGCTATTCTTTAGACTTTGCGAATATACACGCCTCGTCCTTGCCTCGTCCAATGATGTGCGACGGACTGACAGGGAACTCGCACCGTGCAAGTAAATCCCTTCAACTCTATGGGCCACGTTAGATATCGACCAAGAGATATTCTGATGCACGCTCTAGCCCTACTCTGGAAGCCCAAACCTGCCTTCATGATTGCCATCCCATGATCTTCGCTACATATAATTATTCTGCAGTTAAAACGCATCCCGCGGGCGTGTGCAACGCAATGGCTCGCCAACACGCCACTTGGTGCCCTTCTCATTCTCCACGTTCTTCGTCTTTGATACGGTCCGTAAAGCGATGTCCCGGGACTCACTGAGTTCGTTTAGGTTCCTGCCTTCACAGAGGTGAGGTTCAGCAGGGTACTTGATTTCGTGGCGCTCATTCAATACGTCTAGGGACTTTCTGGCATGATTATTCAACTGTGGGTTCTCAACATTCAAAAAGGAGACCCGTAGTCTTATTGTACCGCAGCTTCTTTGCCAAGCGCGTGTACATCTGTGTGTTTCTTTCCTCATCCGCCCTGGCCGGGAATAACTCCTTGAATTTCAGTCAGTGAGAGTCGATTGCTCTACACAGCTATTGTTCATTCTCTTGCAAGTTATCGCCAGTATCGATTGGCTAATGCCGTATCCTGTAGAGTGTTTTGGCTGTTTCGCAATTTGGTGAGTTTCCGTTCCTAGCTGCTAGCGCACAAATCTGACCCCACAATTTCAATAGGGATGGCTACTGGTACGAACGGGGCATTTTCTTGGACGACCTTTATTGACACAAACTTTTCCTCTTCAGCCGTCTCGGTAATTGGGTTCGTTCGGTTTCTCATCTACAAACTTTTGCTTGACCGCTGATGGGTACGTCTGTAGAATAATTCACCCAAGTATTGTGACTCTTCCGTCGTACTTCAATGTATGCATTGTTCACAAGACTGTCAGGATCTTCTGATCTCTACTCCAGGCGCTCTCGGCATCAACCTTCGCCACAGTCGCTGTCGTAGATATGGTCTTTACAACCAGCCTTTATTACTTCTTGCACATACAGAAGACAGGCGAAGTCATGTACGTTCACTAAGTTCGCGTGTGACGTGGCTTTACACAGGCTGTATTTGTAGGACAGACAGGTGTTAACAAGATCATCGTCATTACGATTAACAATGGTCTACTTTCCTGGTAGGGCTTTCTTTGCTTCGCGATCTCGTATTTATAAGACTTGGCGCTCCCCATCTCTGTCTAGCTTCATCGCTCTTGCTGCATTTGTCGTCAAGATTGCTGCTTCAACGACAATGCTCTCGTTCACGATGTGCTTGATCCTTAGCAAAGGTTCGTCCTCGTATTCGCTCAAACGTAAAACGCTTACAGTCGAGCAGTGTATACAAACACTCTTCTATACAGGCCAGTCGGAACTGCTTCCGACTCTGAGATCTGAGCCCTCGCCTGATACCACGTTAGAGCTTGAACGCTCGAAGTAGCTCGCGCGCGCGCTTGGAGGTCCCGGACATGTTGTTGGGAACACCGGTCACAGTTCGACGTTGATTCCGTGCTCGCGTCGGAGTCATGTCCAGAGGAAGACTGGTATATGCTCCCGACACGTTTGGCGAACGAGATACGGGAGCTGCATGTTTGACGAGGTATTCACTGGATGAATGTAGTACACTTTCTATACACGTAGCGATGAAGCTTCGAAATGTAAGATATACGATTTTAGCAGTGGACGTCAATGATCGCCCTCCACTCTGCTGTATAGCACGCCAAATTCCTTCTCAACGCGAAGAACTACAAGCTGGTTAATGTAGTAGTGATGGAGGCAAGTTTCGGCCCGGGCCGCTGATCATTGAGAGTCCGATAACGCCGATAACTCCTTGCTCTTTGACAATGACCACCATCTCAATAGACACTGCCAGCAACGCGCGGAGGCCTGTCGTTGTCACGACGAGCAGAATGGCTTTATTTACGACAACGGCCTCACTTTGACGGAATTCCGTGTCCAATTGTGATAGATTTTTCGACGCATGCAGGAATCCGTTGGGTATCTCCAAGAAATGCAGTATAAAGAGACCAGAGCGTGCTCCCGCTCTTCCTCAGGCCAGGCGCATCACCCGACTTCTCATTGTCTTGACCCAATCTTGACCGGTCCAGTACGCCAACCTTTCCACCAACACACCTCTTTACTGGCATTGTGCACTCTGTTAGCGTTGTCTTTTTCCTCCTTTCCATGACGCCTGCGCCGCAGGTGGCACCCATGAAGGGCCGCTGTAATTTGCTTCCCCCATTTGCAACCTCTCAGTTGCTATTCATAGGTATGTGATTATTATATGCCCACCGTTATTGCCCTAAATAATCTCTTCAGAATGAAAAGCGGCAGACTGGCCTTGAAAATAGCTTCCGCGGTCTCGGGAAGGGCATGAAGTTGCGCTAGACGAAGACCAAGCCCCCTCAGACGGCCAAAAATACGCCGTTCACAACCGATCGCCCACCTACCTCTTCCACTACTAAATCCACGCCAGCTGAAACCAGTTCGCCACCACCCACGAAAGCTGCAACACAGAAAGGTCCCCCCTCTGCGTCCCAAGACCGAATTGCTTAGCTCAACCAAACGGTGTCGCGCAGTCTAGCAAGCCTTCTGACACGCTTACCAGCGCGAACACCCGGCCGTTCCTGATTGGGACCTGGGACCTGGTGCCGTCTCTACCGACCTAGCTACTTACCAGGACTTGATGCGGCTGAAACATCGTTGGATATTTCTTAGAAGGCGTCATGACCTTTCTTCCTTCTTCGTTGTCTAGTGTCCGATGCTTACATTGTCTGGAATATAGCTCGAATTTAATGCGAAGTATGGAGTCATCGAGTGCTGAACCGTCTAGAATTCCGAGCGTTGGTCTTACCGCCACTATCGACTTGGTAGATGGCGCTAGCGCTATTGCTGCAGCGGAAGGAGAAACAAGCGCCACTGCTGGAGCTGATGCCGTTCCGGACGGGCAGACCGGCGGAACGTTGTGCTTGTAAGGACACCCGAGAGCTGGTGAGTATACGACGTAATTTCTTCGTTTGTGTTGCTAATGTTGGTTTGGCAGTTTGAGAAATTTGGCAACATGGACGAAGGGCAACTTTGTTATTACTTCCTCCTTTCTGCCTATGCTTTTGCCTGCTTAATCATTGTAGTATTGACACTCGTCGCATTCTGTCAGCTAATGGATTGAAATCGGAGAATTCCTCTCTATGTCCTACACATCCATGCTGGCTACAACTTAATTTGGGAGTCTAATAGGGTTAGGGTTACACTATGCTTCTTACCACCTGCCACCTCACCAGCTTATGTCTTATGGCTCCTGTTCGCAGACTGAAGCCACCTACTGGACCTGGAGAGTCATCGTCGACCATTCCTGACGCGGCTAGGAGACCGTCTTGCTGCCGGATGTCTTGGAAAAGTGGCGCGTCTTGAGAGAGCGTATTACGCGCAAATTGATGGCGTGTCTCTTGCCGGGCTTTTAGGAAGCTCGTCTCTTCGAACGCTCCATATGCCGATGTATATTCAAAGTGGTAAGCGATTATCAGTGGCCGCGCCTTCTGGGTCTAATTGGGTGGTTTCCAGAACCCATACCATGCCCTAGCTCGCTAAACACTCAGACGGGCACCTTACCAAACGGTGCACGCACTGCCCAGCTAAATGACCAGGCGTTGATTAGCCATTGAAAGCGGCACGAACGAGACAATCAATGACTCTCACTGTGACTCAAGAAATTACCCCGCGGCACTTGAGGATGGTGTTGGATCTACACCGAACGCCACCCCCGCACTTCGAGGAGTACCGAATACTACTTCCTGTATCTCCAATCTAGACCATTCTGGAAAGCTCATCGAGCATCAACTAGGAGGACAATAAGATATGTCGTATGTACACTTCTTTGTTATCTTTCGCTCATTACTCCATGTATACATAGCATTGACATACACGAGTTCGCCAGCTGCCTCGCTTGGGCCCTCGGGAAGCCTCGCCGAGTTGACGACGCGCAATCTACCCCCGCACGGGTTTTCTCGCGGAGCCAAGTACCTGTGTCCGACCGAGTGCCAGGGCGGATGCCAGCATGCCAGATGGTAAACCATTCAGACTAGCTCCCCATATTGTAGGGACAAGTGTTCTTGGATATGCATGTTGTAAAATTTGCAGATGGAATGGTAGTTACACCAGGTGCGTTCGTTTCCTCAACTTCTTGTCGTATTTTCACACTGGTTGAGTAAGTCGCTACGCGTTTCATGTGGAACCTCGCCAAGTTCGCGCCCCCACCGAGCTCAAAGCAACTTCCGGTGTCGATAATCGGGGATTGAATGTGTGTCGCGTGTGGCGTCATGCCTGCAGATGACCATTGTTTCTTTACGCCGTGTAATGAAATCGTGCACTCGAGCGAGGCCTAGCTATTCGGCTCGCGCGCGCTAGGCATAGTATGTATTTCATGAGATACTGTTCGCGAGTTCTGATTCAGTTCTCATATATTCATCAGTCTTCTCCGAGTCGCAGCCCCTGTAAATCTGATGGCTGCTGGTCGTGTACCTCAATCGTACACTCCGAATCGTGGAGCCCTAGGTAGAGCTTGGCATGGTATGTTTCTTATGGGGTGCTACTCGCAGGTTCTAATTCACTTCCAGATATTGTTAGGTACGGTTCATCAGTCGAAGTCTCGAAGGGACGGAACACGAGGAACTTTCAGCGGCTCCACTCAAAATCCGGTGCATTACTAGCGTTCGCCCGTAGACTGGGCGGTCCGAGTCTGAGTGAACTGCATCCAAGAGGCTGGGACTCCACCGCCTCGATAAATCTCCTTCGGCAGGAGCATGTCGCGACTCCGCCCAGTTAGGCGATGGCGGGGTCCGGAATGTGGATAACGCCGACCAGAATACGCTCCTACGACTGCACCGGTAAAACTTCTTGAGCTCGTGTTTGTGCGAAGGCTGGTGGAAGTGCGTAACTGCCAATCTTGGCGGTGAATGGACCACGTCGGGTGTGTGCATTCTCCAGTACGATTGATCAAAACTCATGTTCGTGTTACAGTAGAGAAGGACGTTCTAAAACTGGACGAACCTTAAATGGATGCTTCAAGTGTACTCAAAGGGTAACGTGGCGTCTATCGGTAGATCTTCAGTCCCGAGTGAGTGATATCCCACCAAGATTCTGACTACACCTGGTGAATGTTGGCCTATCACCTGAGGGCCAACAATTATATTAAGCGCCTCATCAATTACACAAACGTTGGTTCGTTGAGGACATTCTTCAATGCTATCTGTCTATCGGCCTTGATACCCGCACGGCGTCCACAACATTCTCAATTGGCCCATTGAGGCCGTGCAATTTGTACTCGAGATGCTGGCTTGCGGGTAGCAGACTTGGGCATCCAGAGGTGACTTCAAGTTATGATTTATCAAACTGCGAGCCTGCTACATGCAACGACTCCGCGACATTCTGGCTACCAAGGAACATATGCGAAGTTCCGCCGCGTATTCACTCATCGGTATCAGGCTTCTTCCTGTGTACTCAGTCAGATCGCCGCTGACAAGCTTTCCCTTAGTTTCTAACCGTGTGTGTGATCGGGATCGACTCTACTCGCCTCACGCAGCATCTTCGCTTCGTACTTGGGACGTTCTACTCTCTTCTCCCGTGTCAATGGCAGGCATCTGGTCCGACCGTGAAGGGTATTAACGTGACGACGCGTATTCATCCTCCAAATGAGTATATCTCACTTCTGATCTGTTGCTCCCGATGTCATTCGGCGTTACTGCGTAGGAGTGCAGTACAGTGGATTAACCTGAGGTGAGAAACAATAGCGTTTATGATTTTGATACCAGGTTTTCAGAGCCGGTAGGAGGGCTGATATGCATACCAGCATCTCTGAGCATCGACTCTTGTGCATAGCCCAATACGACTCATAGGACCGGAAACGGATCGCGATTTTTACTGTACCATGAGCGTGCTCCATCCGTTAACGGCATGAGCAGTTCCTTGATCGTGTCCTGACGTGCTGTCTTCCGATGTGCATACTCCATGCCACCTTTGTTAATTGTGTGTGCATGTGTCTGTGCGCTTTTATTGGAACTGGTATAGATTTTCGCTTTCTCCATCCATGGCAATACTGCATTCACGGCGCTAGAAGCAGTCGGAACACACAGGATATATACGTGGATCAGGTTAGCATGATACCTTGACCACTATGTTCTCGTCATTTCCAGCGCGTCCAGGCCGAACAGAGCAAACGTTGCCGCCTGCGCGATTTTACAAGCGGCCGCACCGCGCGCCGGTGGCGTGTACCAATTGTCGCAGACGGAAAACTAGGGTGCACCGTGCTTACGTCTGCCATTGTTTCCGTTAAACGTCTTATAGTGCATTCCTTCGCCAGAGGATCGTCACAAGGAGGACAAATACCGCGACAAGCCATGCGAGCGGTGCGCTCAGAGAAAGCTTGTATGCGAGTATCTCCCGGTTAGCATGGAGCTAGAATCCACGGGAGCATCGAACTCACCGGGACCATCGTACAATCCGTATCCGGGCGCCATGGACCCCATGGATGCCTACCCACAACCATCATTTTCTGGCATAGTCCCTGGCCATCTCGAGAGCGGAGTTGGCGGCGGTACACTTGACTGGCCACCGTCGCAAACCCAATCCACCCTACAATACGGATTGCGACTTCCGGAGTCGCTTGATCCTGAAGTTCTACATCAGCCTCCCGACTTCGACCAGTGGGCAGGCCAACCAAGTGGCTGGTCCACTTATTCCAGCCCAAACGATATGCTTCATCAGCCTTCGACCGTATTCGACCCAACGGTGACGAGGTGAGCTATACTACCCGCGTAGATGGCAAAATGTACTAAATCTTCTACTTCGCAGTGGAAGCTATGCATGGACGCCTATGGGAAACCATCTCGCTGCTCAATACTCCGATTCGTATGCTGAAGGGGCTCAGCAATACTTATACGCGACCCAGGAAACGGATGTTGACACGAATGACAGATCGACGACAATGTGGCCTGCGCATTGATAATTGGGGTCTTTTGTTTTATACGTTGGGTTTCAAATTACCGTATGCGTTTATATCTACCGTTCGCATGGAGGAATTCAGCATGTATAATAGGAGTAGTACGCGTAAATAGAGGGCCGGCGGTCAACCTCTTCGTGTCCTTCATTCATGCTCGCCCCGTTCTTTCATCTAGAGGTAGGCCCTCGCGACATACACGAGTGCCTGTGACCAGTGGTCTTGGCCTACTGCGAGACGACAACACGAAGGCCTCTTTCTACCGATATCTAACCTTTTCACCGGCTTAGAAGAGCTCTTCCCTAAAAACACCAATAAGTACTCCTCGGAATCGAATTCCTTTGACAATCCCGTATCATCATCTACCACTTGGCCTCCCGCCTATCTCGCCACTCCTTTTCGTTCATACAATATCCCGATGGGGCGGAGTCGTACTGGTGTCTTTGCGACGAATGCCTTCCCAAATGTAAAGAACCGAGGAACATCATCAACACGAAAAAACTGGGAGAGTACGCGAATGCGGATGTCGATTCTGGAACAACCCAGTGTCGCAACAAGTAGCGTTGCTAACTTAAGTAAGAGAAGGTACGTCTATATCAACGCTCACTACTACTTGACTACTAGGTTCAAAATGACCCCTTTCGGTTGATGGACGACTGAGATGATGATGTTGAAGAAGTGATGAAGGACAAGAAGAAGAAGAAGAAGAAGAAGAAGAAGAAGAAGAAGAAGAAGAAAATCTATCTCGCTCGTGGAGAGACTGGGACACCATAAGGCAATCATGTGTGCCATTGTCCGTGGACAGGCTTGCTGTACACGGTACATTTCCGCTGCTCTCGAGATACAGGCACGCTGTGGCCCATATAGGATCTTGAAAGAACCTTCAACGGTTAGCTCGTTCCGATTCCAATCCGATTCAAACTACCCTACCCTACATATATCGAGCATTACGATCTTATTTGAACTATACTATCTAGGTCCGAACCGCTAAGTACTAGTTGTGGCTGCTTGCACAGGTGCAGAAAGTGAGCCGATGGAAAACAAACAGACTTGCATCTTGGTTACATACCGTCATATCCAGGCTGTAAACTTCGCACGATTACCTATCGAATGCGTACTTGGGATCTCTAGTCGGCAACATGTCGAATAACCGAACGTACTCATCACATCATGAGGCGGCCAGGCCTGATTTCGGGTCTCGATTTATGTTGGGTTTATGAGAAGTCCCGCAAACATGCCTCACGTCCCGCCCACAGAAGTTCTGCTTTTCGAGTCGTCTGACGAGAGACATTCTGATGATTACTCTGCGTTCGGGCTACGAGGAAAGTTTTCGCTTGCTTCGATGCCTTCTTAGCAACGTAAACCCGCACGCCCCCAGAGAGCGGTGGTTACATAGTAGTCTTTCGACGGCGACGGCGTCTCCTTCTTCCCGCCCTCACAGAAATAGTCTCCCGCTGTGCCGATACCACTGCTGTATACCCACATCCCGTCCTGTATGAGGATAAATATCATCATCAACAGCGGGTGCAATGTCCTTGCTGAGCCGTCCGATGCTACTGAAACTTGTAGTGGTGATGTAAAGTTCTCTCCATGCTTCGCTGGCACCAATTTGACACATAAAATGAAGGAGAAACAACAAGAGTTAACAAAGATCAAAGGAGAAAACTCGGAGCACTGGTACTTACGGCGCGTTGCCGCGCTCCAGAAGCTCGTCATGTCCACATTCTCCTCAACGACAAAAAAAGTGAAGTCTGAAGTTGACAAGGCGCGCCAGTTTCGAAACCGTTCAGAGAATGTGCCTGACGGTAACTTGCTGCATCTGATCCATGAGTGAGCAGGACGAATTTGTACCTTTGAGTACTTACCTGGATAAAAGGGAAGAAAATCAGAATGCTCTTACAAACGTAATCTCCTCCTGGGTGCGGCAGGCGCATGTCGTGATCCCCGAGGAGCTGCGACTTGATGGTGTTGAGGCACGCATTCAATGCAGAGCTCATACAGGCATCAGAACTCGGGTAGAACAGTGATAAATGAGAATGAGGTGAAGGTGTCGGTCTTGGGTGGCCACGGCCGGGGAACCTGCCAGACAATGAAAATTATCCACCACCACAATCGGGGGTCGCGACAAGTTAAGAGCAGTACGGCGGCGGCGAAATCGGGAGAAGCGGAAACTCCAGGGAAATTCTGTTGGCAGACCCAAAACCAGTACCATCGGCAGCGGTCAATGAGCGCGACTTGAAGGACGCATTTGAGGCGCGCTTAAATACTCCGCCACAGATGCCGGAAAGCTTTGATGCGGGACAACATGCGTTCAATACCGCACGCGCTGCCTGTACGCCAGAAGAAGATGAAGACACAACACCACAGAACTTTTTTGAGAGGCCATTTTTTTGCGACGAAGACGATGAATGGTTGAAGACTGTATGAGAAGAAGTCAAGTGGCAGTGCAACGGCAACGATCACATTGCGTCTGATGAGATCACACTATTTGACAACCAAGAGCTTGCAAATCTATTCAATGAGTGTACGTATAGCGCGGCGGGATGCACCACGGTCGGAATGGACAATTTTCCTTTCTTTTTTTTGCCGACTCCCGAGGTAACCGATGGACCACGAAGTGAAGACAATCAATTCTGTGGCTGTGCTGCGTTAGTCTCCGTTCATTCATCTATCTGAAATCCGCCTTCTTTGTTGTACTCTGTCTCTTGCCCATCGTCTCCCTTGACACCTTCCTTGCCTGCCAGTGCCCACCGAAGAGGCGAATTCCCTTTCAAGGTCGCTTCAACCTCCACAACCTCTGCGCATATTGATTTCCCAGGTCACTGTTTGATGACCAATGCACAGACGCCGTCGTTCCTCAATAATTTCCCCTTGTCTACGACGCTGGTACGGTGCCATCTAAGTAGCTCAAACGATGTATCTCGTCCGCTATGCCCTCTCATTGGTACGCCACACTTGGACAGGACTGTGTACAAATTGAGTACTTTTCAGCAAGGCTACTACTTACATTGTGACCTAAGTGCGACTCGGGGGTAGAGGTGTACATTGGGGGCATAGCTCAGTGCGGAGACTCGCCACTATGGTCCCCAGTTCAATCCTGGGTGCCCCTATACTTGTATAGAAGGTCCGTTTTTGAGATGTCAGAGAGGGTGAGGGAATGCGTCGATTGCTTGAACGGGACTCTGGAGAGGACTCGGAATAACAACACCTGTATGTCTTCTCCTTTTGCTCCACCCAACGCCAGGCTGGTGGTTTAACGGTGTAAGCTTGTGAACGCGCTATGCGACGAACTCCCACCTCCCGCACGAAGGCGTCAATGTTTCCCCTAACTGCTGCGACGAATCCGACTTTTATATGCAAGGCTTTTAATGGCGAGCACGCTGAAACCAGCAGAGCGGTGCGAGGACAAGTGCGTTTCCGGCATGAAACAGATGATATTCTTCGACGCCGCTGAAGCGGGGGCCCAAATAAGCCGGATGTGGGATTCTCAAACGGGAGTTGAATGACTTGGATGAGACGGCGAGTGTGAAGCCGGCTCCGATGTGTCCCGTATAAGGAGTGTGTATAACCCTCTGATTGGTACGCCACACTTGGACAGATCGCGTCCGATAGTACTTTTCAAGCGATTCAAGACACTACCGCACTGTCTCTCGAAGCGCCTCGGGTGCAAGAAGGGGTAGAGGTGTCGGGGGCATAGCTCAGCGCGGAGAGCAACAGTGAAATTTGCAGAATGCCGTATGTATCTTTCTTCTGTAGGTCCCCAGTTCAATCCTGGGTGCCCCCATGGGGTGAAGGCGACATTTTCATCAAGGTCACCGTTTCTCGTAGCTGTGGCGAGCCCAACTTTTATATGCAAGGCTTCAAGTCAGCAGAGCGGTGCGAGTCCTAGTGCGCGAGAGATGAGATTCTTCAACGCCGCTGAAGGAACGTTAGCTGGTGTGCGCGCGCCGAAATCGCCAGATGGGATTTTCGAGCGAGAGGCGGGAGGGTACGACTTTGTGGTCGCTTTGGGGTGTTGGGGAGGAGAGGATGTTTGCGCAGATGATCGAGGAGCTTGCAATGCGCTTGGGCCCGGGCAAACATTAAGTTGTTTCTGCTAGGTTTGATATTAATGTATCTATGAACATGGTTTCATTCTTGCTGGAGGAAAGTAAGTATACTTTGAGTGATTGTTACGAATGACATTGAGATGTTGGATATATCGCGACACTGACTGGCGTCAGAAACCCTGCCGACGAGTATCACGATGAAGGGGACAGTCTAAAAGTCAACGGTTTCAGAGCCAACGGTTGAAGAACTTAACGAGAGTGTCCATACCTAATGCGCATCTCTACCTCTTCGAAGACTTTGACGTACTTGACTATGGTAAAGCCAAGCTTTTCAAAGAGGCGTATGCTCGGTGTGTTTGTGTCACCAACGCGCACTACGAGGGAAGGAACGGGTATCGACGTGGGGAGCACATGCGCTAAGTGCAATCCCTCTGAGGGGAATAAATTTCCCGTCGCGTAGCGCAGGATCAAATGGAGCGCCTCTGTGGCGTACCCGCCGCGCCGATAGTGGGGTTCTGTGGACATGGGTATCAACGTGAGAGTAGTTTATGGAGAACGTGTTTTAATGTATGTACCGGCAATCATGATTTCTAGCTCTGCGGTGAAGTCATCATCATCTGGACCTGGTGTTCCATTGAAGAAGATGTTGACGTCGCCGATCATGGGTAGAGCATGGAGCATGGGATCTGTGGGGGTAATGTCCGGTTCGAGGACATCTGGTATGGTATGGGGAGTCAGTGCAGTATCGATGATGACGAGGAGATGCGTTACCGTCTTGTTCATTTCGTGCTAGAATGATAAAAGTCAGTTTGTCCTCATCTGATCTCCATTTTCCTTTTGATCTGTCAGATGGAGAAGGGTTCGGATAAGGAATGTACGTACGCTGCATTTCGTACTCTTCTTCGAGCGATAGCTCCTCGCTTGCTGTTAGTGCTCGTAGTTCCTCGTTTTGCATCCATGTGTGGTATTTCTGTCTTATTTGATCAGGCGGGTCATGCATTGTAGGCATATCACACTAACTGGAACATGCACAACATCATACGGGACAAGGACAGCCTTTGTGCCCAGCAACACGACCCACTCGTTTGCCTTCATGACGGTAACTGATGACGCCACAAGCCGGGTAGTGCCGAAACTCCGACTGTGGGAATTTTCCGGAATTTGGGATTGCACTTTTCTCTTTTTGATTTTTCTTTGATTTCTCTCATCGTCGCGCCCTTTCATCGCCTTCAGAAACTGCGAAAATGTCGTCGAACGTGCCCATCGGCGCAAGCAACGTAACGGCGCCGACACCGCAGAATACGCCGATGCAGCATGCCCCGATATCCGCGGGCCTGTCGCGCCCCACCGTGCCCGATATTACGGAGGATAAGGAGGAGGAAGACGAGGAGGACGATGACGAG
>QLPD01003564.1:0-28230 GCA_003314085.1 Hymenopellis raphanipes
GGATTCAGTACACCGGATACAAACTGGTGCGTCCGTAGGGCAAGGCCATGAGTCGGCCAGTCGGCCAGTTGCGCCATCATGCGAGGCTATTCCGTCGGACTTGTCTGCCCACCACAATCTCCAACGCTCTCACCTCTCGAACCGTTACCCTCTTCGCATTCCGCTCCCGCAGTTTCCTGGCCATCAAAACAGCACCCGCGGCGATGCCTGATGCCCGCGTGGTGCGATGAGCTCTGCGCCACGTTAATTCGCTCGGAATCGCAGCTACGACTGCACAGTATCTATGTCCTTATGTATCTATCCTATCTCTATCCATTCTCCACCATATTGTAGCCGACCCGCCCTTCAGGCCGTGTTAATCCATATCATTATTCAAATCACCGCGAAGACGGCAAACTTGAGCCATATCGAAGCCTACATGTTGTAGGATGCTTTGAGCATGTTCTACATGCATATCCGAGGATTTTCGCTTTCAGTCTCTCGCTGCAGAATCCTCAGTGCAAGCTGGAAAGCTTTTTCGACGAATTCTGCATTTTTTGATTTGTTTGATTTAATTATTGTGATCGCGATCACTGTCCAACCATTTGTAAAATACCTGTATGACATGGACAGCTACATTCCTGGCGACGTCAAGTTGCCCCTCGGAAGACTAGGGCTCGGAGCTGGTCAATTGGGTTCGTCCTTCTATCCGAACTATTCCCGGTATGTATGAATTTAACCGTCGTGTTCATTTTCTAAAATTCAATCGCAGTCACCAAAAGTTGGCATAAAGTGAGGAATACACAGACCTCTCTCCTCTCACGCTTAGGAAATCATCTGGTTATCGCGCACGCAAATTCCTGTTCCACGCGTCCAGTATGAATCCCCACGGAATTAGGACGCGACAACGAAAACCCATTCGAAAGGCGACCTAGCCAACTGGTCAATTGATACACCCCGTGGCATCATCCTCAACCAGCACACATCTATTGCGCGCACCTTGAAATGACGCGTCGAACGGTCTGCGAGAGGATAGTCATCCATAAACGTTGCCACCTTCACCACACCAGCTTCGAGATCTGACCTTTCCGGATCGCGACTCTCTGGCTACCTGCTACACCACCTCGCTCTCGTTTTCCGCAGTCCTTTCATTCCGCCGCCTCATTCTAGCGTATCCCAAAAGATGCGGCTTATAGTCCTTGTCCTTCCATCGCCACCATGACGGCAGCACTCACGCACCCCGGCATGCTACACACCATCGCCGAATTCAAGCGCGTCAGAGCCACATTAACGCTCAGTTCTAACCGTGGCTGACAGGCTCACACCCAGTTCGAACGCGCAGACGTCCTACGCCATGCAAAGCCCCATCGCTACCGTCATCCGCGGAACCAACCGCCGCCGCGGGAAGCGAGAATTACTCGGAGCTGTACAACGACGCATATCTGTTTGCGCTGCGGTGTATCATTTCTGGAGACAATGTGTTCGCCGATATTGGATGCACGGGCGGAGACTTTGATGGTCATCGATGGGACGTCGGATAAGTTTTTGGCGTCGGGGTTGTATGGGTATCGGCTGGCGAACGCTGCGGAGCTGCTCCGCGACAATGAAGGGCGGCGAGTTTTGACTCTGTCAAGGAGATAATGGTGGGGGTGTTGTATCTCATGAATGTAAGGCTCCCGGATGAGCATAATGGGAATCCTTGAGATCACTACAGGGATAATTGGTGAGCCCTTCCCCGTTTGGTATTTAATGGTGACGCGACTGACTAGCCGTTGTAGGGGGCCGTGTAATGTGGCGTCTGCGCTGTCGATTGGGATTTTCAGAGGAAATAGTACAACGCGACTGTGAATAGATATACTTCGACGACTATGAGGACGGGGAGTCTCAACTATTCCGAGGAGGGAAGCGGGAAGCATCTTGGACATAACCAGGAGTCGGGTCGGGATCAGGTACAGCTTGTCCTTCCTTTCCCATCCCTCGCGTTGACTTGTGGTGTATAGGACCACACTGCACTGGACTTTTCCTTGATTGGTGCATTTGCTCTGATGGCGTACAACCAAGACGACGACCTCTTCGTATGCAACAGCAGTCAAATACTGGCCAGGTACAATTCCATTCTACCTTTTCCACGGTCCGTTTCTTATGACCCCATAGAAATACAACTTTGACTTCCCTATGTCGTACACCTGGGACGCTGTACTAGATTGCAACGAGACTGTCATATCCGCCAACGGCCGCGAGACAATCAGAGCGGCGGGGAGCTTATATATGCGACCAAAACCCCTCGTAGACGGGGCAGTTGCGGGTTGGGCGGCGGCTATGCGAGGAATTCAGGTGGAAGGGTTCGGGACACTGTTGTATCGGTTGGAGGTCAGTTTCTTGATCGATTGTCTTGCTTTGGTATTGATATATGCGTTCCGCCAGTGAACTGTAACGGTGTACCACCCTGTTTACAGTCATCTTAGTTTTGGAGTGAGATCTACGTCTCGAATAAGAGAAAGTGCAGAAGGACCGTGTTGACAAGATGCTAAATAGTCGATGAAAATACAAATCTAGGTAATGGTATAGCGTACAGGCGAATCCGAGCAATGCTGATAATGATAAAATAGAAATGAACGTGAAGTGGCACCTAATAGTCGTAATAGTCCTTATACTCGGCTTCGGCCTTTGCCAGTAAACCCTCCCTCGTCCCCAATAACCTATCTGCCTCTAACCCGGCGAGCTCCTGGATACGATGCATTCTAACCAAGAACGACTTTGACGCGCGCTCTTCGTCATCATCGTCAGAGTCGTCATCGGACTCGGGATAGGCGAGGGAGTACATCTCGTCGGTGATAACATCGTAACGGGGAGGGGTGTAGGGTTTGGGTGCGGGCTTCTTCGGTAGGCTCGGGAAGGGACCACGAGGGGTGCGCTTGGGAGGCGGGTTGGGCTTGAATACGAGTTTGCCTCGTGCGAGGCGAAGGTGACGTCGACGGACGTCAGAGACTTTCTTGACTGGTCTCGTAGTCGCGGTCTTGGGGCTGTTGAGGATAGTAACGGAAAAGGAAGAAGATGGATTGCACGTGCAGCAGAGTGAGAGTAGAGCTAAGATATACTTGGTCGGGAGGAGTGAGAAGCGCGTCTCCAGCAGCTTGAGCGTCGCCGTGGCGTCGCGATGGTTGTTGCCGGCGTTAGGATCATTGTGAATGGAAAGAATGGTATGGTTGATGGCGCGCCAGTCAACGAGAGGAAGCCGATTGTGGATAATGTGATAGATCTTGTTCTCGTCGCATAACACGACGAGTGCGCCAGGCAGCGGCTCGCGCGTTTCCACCAGAAGATAATCTCTGTATCGCCGTGGAGATCCACTGGGCGAGAGCAGGTGAGGGAGAAGATATTTCGAAATAGAGAAGGGCGTGACAATAGCAGAATCGGGAAAGGTGTCATAGTGGAGTTGGAAATTGGTGTAAAGACTGGCGACGCTCTCGGGCGCGCATAACGGGAACGACGATCCCGCCTTGAGCTGTTTGGGTGTAAGTTTTTGAAGGAAGAGCTTCGAAGGCATCGCGGAGTGGTGGCGCAGAGAAAATCGTGGTGGTGGTTGTGGGTTGAGTTCGAGCTCAAGGTGGCGCATTTAAAGGAATGATGACATAATTTCCACATTCCAATTCGGCACTCACCGTCTGCACGATCGAGCAGTGAGTTTCCAGCAATGCCTGCGCTGATTCAAAGGCACTTTGCTCCCTCGTCATACAGCCCTGTGTGACCTCGCCCGAAGCGGTCACAGACGAGATACAACGCGTAACGAGCTGAGGGTCCGGCTTGAGAGCTGGTGTATCGCACACAAGCGTAGGCATGCCGGGGCGGCCGCGAACCGCAAGATAGTCCATACTGCCACTGCTGCCAGACCGCTTTGGAAATCATCATCTGCGCCACACGTCGTAACCTTTGGCCAGTCGAACGACAAGTTTTCAGCAAGTCCGCCGTTATATGCGATCGATCGCCGAGATCCCCGCCAGTCATACACAAAGCAAGAGCCCTTTAATCAAGCAGAACTGTGCTCTATGCTTTATGTGAAGCACCTTATCGTCGGCCTAGTCACTGCGACTGTGTAATGCCTGACAGTGTTGTCCGGCGGTTAGGGATAGCTAGACTATTAGCTGCCACAAGCAATAGCTAGACTATCAGACAACATGTAAGTACACCGTATTCATTGTACTTTTTTCAATTATCCTTGGCGTCATCGTGGTTGACTGTCACTCGCTTCCAAGAGCTGGTCATGGATGGTAAATCTCACTAAGTTCTGATGCACTTTGAGATAGGAGTGTGGTGAACGATTCGTGTGCCATGTCCACGACAATAACCTCCACTGACTGAATATCCTGGCGACTAGATCTGCTTGACATCGTTGTGCCTGCGCGCGGACATCGGGACAACATACCAACCGTATTGTATTTCACGATACAAACTGACATGGGTGTGAGCCTTAGAGGTGTTCTACAATATTTGCGCATCCATCAGCTCATCGGTAGCGGCGATAGTCCTGAGTAGGCATTCGTATACAATACGACTAGCACTAAGATGAACTATCCCTGGAGGACGCCACAGTGGGAAACACGTACCAGTAGTAGCGGTTCGAACCATAGCGACTATGTTTCTCCGCGGCGCGTGAGGAACAGTTGAAATGGGAATCGAGCCCTTCGTGTACTCTCCGGCAGTCGGTGTGATGATATGCCTGGGGAACGAAGGTGAGGTCAGGATCATTCTCTTGAAAGAAAGTCATACCCTACTTACACTTCAGAGAGATAGGCCGGAAACGACCTGACTGTGAGACAGAGGGAGCTCCGATAAGCATGAAGAAGGCCAGCGCTAGTCCAGAAGAGATCGGCTCTCAGTGGTATGTTAACCGCCGTCCTCCAAAGATTTCGAGTAGACCGTACATTTAACAGAGTGGTGTGGGTCGCGCAAGTTAGAAAAGTTCCAGAGCAATCACCAAACTCGAAAGAAGCGCGGTGTTCGATAAGACAAGTAGGTCTAAAAGTAAGGACAGAAGGCTACAGGTTTCCCAAGACTCGACGAAGATTGTTGATTCGACGTATTACTCATGGAAGCCGATGGAGATCTCTGGCACAGCCACATGCGGACTTGCCTTCCTTCCATCATGTCATTCGCGGCTTGTAAATCGAACACGGATCCTACGCGACGACGACACCGTATTTTGTAGCTGAACAGAATTTAATGCCGTACGTTGACGTCTGTACCGCGGTTCAGACCACCAGACTGATTGTAGCGTGGGCAGGAAAAAAAGACACCACCTTTGATTGTCGGGAAACCCTTCGTCGCGTTTTGGAGGGTCCGTCGCATGGCTACTATCGAGAACGGACCACGCGATTTTCGAAAGGTATGATTTAGGCCATGTCTCCACGCCTATCTGACCAAGATTGTAGAATCATTCATATTGCAGGCCTTAAAGCGTAGTCATATTTTCACGAATGGGACGGGAACTGTTTTGCAGGCGTCGTTCCTGCTTGGCCGCCGAACTTGGGATCCTGCCAGCGGCACTCGTCAAGGCGAAACCCGTCTACGGTGTTATCCAGTCATTCTCTCAGGCCATCCAACTCCCAATGCCGACAGCGCCACTCACAAATGCCACCATCATGTTGTCCGCGACCACCATGGTCAGTATTCGCTACACTGACTTGAAGCCCAACATGCAATAGCGCTCTATGTCTGTTTATCGCCATGTCATGGATGCGCCTCCGAAAACCTTGGGCGCTCGATCGTCTGCTGGATCTTCTCTCACAGCCGATGCAAGATAGGATGCGTGAAACCAGCGTATAAGGGAAAAAGAAGCCTGTGTGTCTTTTTAGGTCTCTGCAAGTTTTCATTTCATGACTAAAACACTGGCAGTTTGTAGAGGCAATTTTATGGCAGCTCCGATAGCGCGACTAAACGCGCTGAGCAAGCTCGATAAACAGCGACGTGGGACCAACGTCATAAACGTCCTGCGTTAGAGCCTGTTCGCTACTGATATTTTTCGTGATATTTCGTGAGGACGTTTATCATCCTAATCTAGCATGCCTTGACATTTATCGCTATAGGCAGGGCAAAGTCACGTCTCAGCCAGCGAATCGGTGCACCTTTTACCCCGACGGTGCCATTTGTCCCCGTACAATTCATACGAGAGACGTCAGGATGTCTTGAGGAAGCTGTCATTCCGTTCCTGGTCGGCAACGAATTAGACAGGGTGTTTGGCCTTTCTCTAGCGGTTACGCGTGAAGATGTCCGGAAGCATGATTGTCAAAAGTGGGTTTATATTCTTAATCTTCCGACACTTGAACTCACCAGTAAAAACAACTACAGACTGCGCGCTCGCTCAAGGCAAGGCCCATTGCCTCCTCGATTATCTGCTGGATGTTCCACCATAGGTTCAGCCGTTGAGAATAACGAAAGGTATTGTTCGTCTTTCCGTTGCATTATGAGGCGATCCGACGAGACGGTCGATGCGCCAGTATTCATCGCCATCTCGACACCCAACATGGAATCCGTTATTCCAGACAGCTTGGACAAAGGGGCGCTATCCAGCTACTCGTCAACCCAATAGTCACCAGCTTGTTGAAAATATCGAGGTTGCCAGATGTACGTCAATTGGTCTTTTGATTGCAAGCGCTGTCTGACATGACAGCAAAGACTCGCATCCGAGCGGAAAATTTCAACACAGGGTATAGTGCCGACAACCAGCACAGGACGGAGAAAGACGCCTGCGGTGATACTTCCCCGCATAATTCGGACGCGGGGCGCTCTGATACCTCAAAGAAGCGTTCTGCAGCGAGGATACTGGTCGGTGATCCTCTGGCAGGTGCTCGAGACGGTGTCCGTGGGGCGTGATTGTTGCAAGTGGATCCTTCAAACTCTTAGAGCTCAACTCACCACGTAAATCAGTGAACAATTTTCAGACTGCGCGATCGATCAAGCCAACAGCACTCTTTCTTACAACCATCATCACTCAGTTGCACCTGAAATGGCGTACCTCCCAGTACCCGGCCGACTCTTCTCCACCTCCAAAGGCCATCACCAGATGAAGGAACGCACAAAAGCGGGCGTACCCAAATACCAAATCGACGTCGAGGGCACCGTGGACGTCTCGTTCGACTTGAGCGGTCCCACGCCTAACCTCATTCTACGCGAATCGATATCTTGGGAAGGCGAGAAGGACGTTACGCGGGTGATACCGTGTCCAGATGTTCCGCCGGAGATGGCGCTGCGCCTGAAGAGGAAGACGGAGGCGGGAAAGAAGGGGAGGGGAGGGGACATGGCGTTTGTGGCCAGCAGGAAACGACGGAAGAGGCTAGCGGAGGAGACGGTGCTGGAGGACCCACAGGAAGCAATGTCGGCTTCCTGCGACGCGCAAGATACCGCAGACGAGACGGAACCATGCGAGCTTTCAAGCTCCACATCCACCACCACTCAAGAGACGGAGCCGGTGTCCCAGATATCCGCAGACCGATAGACATAAACTCGCACTTCTCTCTGTACTTCTTGTTCTTACTTTTACTGTTCCCATTTCCTTCTTTATAGCCTTACAGTTTTCATAACTTCTTATGTAGAACGTGCTAGGCTAGTTCAGGTCCATAGTCAAGTAGTTCATTAGGCGAATTGTTGTACATTACGAGTCGGAGTAGAGCGCGCAAGAGGTATAGTAGCAGCTACCGACAGATAAACGAGAAAATAGATCACACTCTTCAAGCCGAAACATCGCCTTCCCAAGCGCTGGCTTCTCTAGACCCTGAGGACGGTGTAGTTGGTCGCGACTTGGTTGAAGGTAGGCCGTCGTCGTGCTCGTCGTCAACGGCGAGTCCTTCAAGCGTGTCTTTACCGTCGTTGAGCCAGACCTGGTCATCGTGCAAGTAGGTCCCGGCCAATCCTTCTAGCTGCTCGGGCAGATCCTTGGCGTATACCGTCCAGGGTTCGACGTAGCCCGCGAAGTTTTGTTCGACCTCTTCATCCAACCATGCACGGCCCCGCCCTGCGCCATCCAACACGTCCTCAACATCCGTGTCACCGCCTACAGATCCCGCTGATGACTGTAGATTCGATTGCTGGGGGAGAGCGCTGGCATCTTGTTGCGGGCGATCCGGATTAGTGCTTGGGGCGACTGGCGAGATGGAGGAGCTCGACGCATCAGAGTGATGACTATCGCCAAGGGAAGAATCGTCGGCGAGAGAATCCAGCAAAGTGAAAGTACTTTCCGGCACAGGCGACGGAGGACCAGCGGGTTGGGGAGGATAGCACGTATGACATAGGGATAAAAGAGAAGTGATGTAGTCGGTCGGGAGAAGCGCGAATTGCGCATCGAGTAGTGCTAGGGTATGTTCGGAAGTACGGTGCTGCGCGAGTTCCGCGTGGTGGTAAGACGTTACTGTGGCGTTGAGAGTACGCCAATCTGCTAGCGGACGGCGATTGTGGGTGAGATGGTACAGCTTCTCGCCACTGCACCGGATCAGGAGCGCGCCTGGTATTGGAACATGGCACCTCGAAAGGCGAAAATTTTTGTATCTTCGCAGGGTATTGGTCGAAGAGAGGAGGTGGCGAAGGACATCGCGAGAAATGGAGGATGGCGTGACGAGGACAGTAGGCGAGGCGACGAACGCCGTCTGGAGGTCGTTGACGTGTTCTGGTGTTGTAAACGGAAATAAAGAGCCCGCCTTTAGCTCGTCGACGGAGAGCGGCTTTATGGAGATTTGAAGGCGCATAATGGTGGCAAGAGTGAAGTAACATGGAAGCCAATTACCGCACCAGTCATCGATCGCCGAGATCCCCGCCAGTTGATCACAACGCAAAAGCCCTTCAATCAAGCAGAACTGTGCTCTATGCTTAATGTGAAGCACCTTATCGTCGGCCTAGTCACTGCGACTGTGTAATGCCTGACAGTGTTGTCCGGCGGTTAGGGATAGCTAGACTATTAGCTGCCACAAGCAATAGCTAGACTATCAACAACCAGTAAGTACAAAGTATTCATTGTACTTTTTTCCACACTCTTGCGCTTGAAGATTGGAGCAATTATTACCTCTCTCAGCTCTGTGAGGTGGTCGTCGGTCGAGTTCTGCAGCGCCGAGCCGTCAGATTATCTCCCGAGGCTATGATGAGGCTGAAAGTGTTCGAGCTGGGTCTAGATGCGCTAGGCAAGTTAATAGGAAAGAACCTCACCGCGCCAAGCAACGCGCAGCTTCCTTGAGCAGAAATTCCATTGTACCAGCACCTTCGGCGGGAGGAGACGCCGTCGTCGCCGATGCGAACAGTCAATTCTTTCCAACGTGACCGGCGTGTGCATTAAGAGTCATTTGCAAACTACGACTGGGTATCGGCTCTTATCCGGAAGCTACCACAAGGATGCTGGAGAGGGAGCTTCAAAGGCTATGACGGGGTTTTAGAAGTCACTGACAGTCAAGCACGATGATGGCAATCATATGGGCAAAAAGTACAATGACTACTACTTTGTACTTACTGGTTGTTGATAGTCTAGCTATTGCTTGTGGCAGCTAATAGTCTAGCTATCCCTAACCGCCGGACAACACTGTCAGGCATTACACAGTCGCAGTGACTAGGCCGACGATAAGGTGCTTCACATAAAGCATAGAGCACAGTTCTGCTTGATTGAAGGGCTCTTGCTTTGTGGATGACTGGCGGGGATCTCGGCGATCGATCACATTCCGATGCCTCGGGTTAGGGTTACCCCTGCTTGTTTCCCGACCATGATCATCTCCTCATTTCCTCTTTGCACCGATGATAGCCTTTCGTAGACGACACGGATGAGCTGCCTCGACTACCTGGTAAACTTGTCAGGTAAATCTGGCGGCAACCGCTGCAACTTGATGGATTAATTCTGAGGTCTGGGACGACTTTAGGAGCGAGTACCATTCCGCGGTATTCGAAGCAGGAATGGCTGATCTGTGAGTTTTCTGAATGTTCTATGCGAACAATTTCCAAATTCCGTGCAGATTTCCCCTGCCCGACGCGCTCGAACATGCTTTGTGATTTAGGTGGCGATATTTTCGACTTTTTCATAAACGCCAGAGGACGAACACGGGCTGCCTGAGGACTATGCCCCTACTTTGAAGCGCTCGGTTGATACATGAAGCCCTTAGCGAATGGATGGCGACTGTGTCTTGATAAGCCAAAGAGGTGAGCAGGATCTTCCAAATGGTTTGTCAAGCTAATGGTTATACCAGCCCCGACTTCGTCTTCTTTTGAGATGTTATGTACAGATATTCTCCCTTCGTCGCTGCGTGTTACCCCAACTCTCTCGCCTCCTCTGCCCCACATCGCTTTCACTATTTTAACTTGGCTGCCTTTACCGTTGGACGTCAGGTTTCGGCAGAGTCAAGCTAGTCATGCCACGGTCCTCACGGTACATTTCAGCGTTGGTTCAATGCTGTTGGACATGTGGTAGTTTCTGCAGTCTGACTTTACGCTAGCCTTATGCATATTCCCTGTTCGTTGCGACGAATTTACCTCATATTCTCCATCTGATGTTGTGGGCCACCGCGTGTGTCCTCTATTTTCCAGTACAGGGTGTCTTGGCGGACATGAACTCCTCCCCCATTTATCGAGACTCGTTCTAAACGAATGATTTCCTCCCTAGTCGCAGGTCACGCGATTGGTGCACGCGACGCGCTCTAGTACATAGTAATACACAATGTTTGCAGTCATCCTTCTCTACATCTGCAACATCATCCGGTTTGTTGAAAACTTGATCTACCGACTTGAGAAATCTGTTCCTCTTATCGACGTCCAGATTGTTTGGCCAGTGAGTTATTTTCATTGTCCTTTCAATTCTAAGTTTCATATCGCTCTTCAGAACGCACCACGCCGCCCTCCTACTTGTCAAGCCGCCTCTACGTCACACGCCCTTCCATCGTCAACGACGTTTTGCAGCACACTTCTCGGGCAAGCAGTACATTATTCAAGCGACTCAAGCCGAAATCGATGTGCGTCGTCTTTATACACTTCTTGATGAATGCATACTTACACATAAAATAGAGACAGGCGTTGGAGTGAAATCTCTTGCGCGACCACTGTGAGCTCGAATTCTATAGTAAAGCGGAGAACACAAGGCTCCAACGCACTCTGGTCGATTGGTAGAACCGCCTTTGGGACTATCCCCTGCGCCTGCGCGTAATCACTATCGGGGAGGCGCTTCCATAGAAGAAGGATGAGCGAAGTCCGTGTCGCTTATGAGGCGCAGGACGTCGCCAAATAGACTGAGAGTTGATATCGCGTGTCAGCTCGTTGAGTCTCCTCTTAATGAGGCTGCTGCTGAAGTATGTCATTCTTTCTTTTCTTGCGGCGCGCTATCTCATGGTGAATCCTGTAGCTCGAGACCTATTGCTGGAAGGACCTTGACACAACTCGTGCTTTAAATTCGGCGCTGGATGGGGTCTTTGCGGAGGAGAGGGATGCTCTTTACTTCCTATGCGTCTCGATTCGATACCAGTGACTTACTGTCATCGAGTATCTTCCTAGCGGACGTCTGGCCTCGAGACTACTCTGCGTCGAAGTCGCCGTCGCCTCGCCCTGTCCTCTGGAGTCGGCATGTCATGCTGCTAGTTAATGACTCGCCGCTCACACTCACCACCGGCACAGCCTTCTCCCCCATTTTCTGCGGTATCTTCATTCTCTAGCAAAGGTGTCACTTGCGTTCGGAGGCATGCCCCAGTGGATTTGGAGTACGATGGTGATACAGTCTGCCTCAGACTCCGACTCATCCACCTCAGTCTCCGATTCCAAGCGTGGCTCTCAGTCCAAGTCTGAGCCTACCCATGGCTCTGATTAGGACGCTGCTCCTCGTCCCTTTCTTTCCTCTCCATTCTCTTTATTTCCTTTATCTCATTATCTATTTCCCCCTTTTCCGAACTTCTTACCCTCTCCCCGAACACTCCTACCCATCAATCTCCGCCCGGTCTCGACAGAGGATCTCAGCAGTCGGGAGAGACTTGACGACCGCGGAGGGTAGGACAACGATGCGCAGCATCAGCGCCACTGCCCTCGGAAGACATCAGAATATCACAGGTCTTGGGACTCGAACCGCTCGCTCTTGTGGTTTTCTTGCCAACTGCTTGCATGCCCACCGTTCCACTCGCTCTCGTGTTGTCCTACATATTTTCATGCCAGCATCCTACATCCTATCTGGCTCGCCATACGTGGACACTCGAGGGACTTGACGACACCCCGCACAAGGGGAAAGGCTGCCTGCCCTCACATACCTACCTACCACAAGTTGTCAGAATACCATCTTCGGAGTTGAACACCGGGCAACACCCCGCTCTCATGCTTTCCGCGTCTCTCAGCTTAATATACATGGACCCTCGAGGGGCTTGGCGACACCTCACAAGAGGTAGGGTAGCAGCCCAGGCCGAGCATTAAAATCCATCCTTGAAGTCTTAGCCTTCAAGCCTCAAAGCTTGACCGACTCGACTACGGGTGTACGGTACCGTGTATCGTTGAGTGGGTCAGCGCATAATTTGGGGTTGGGCATGGACTCTTCTGTGGATGATTGGACTCCTTGTTCAGTGTACTTAATTTCTCGGACCGGCGTCGATTCGTGCTTGGAGGGTCTTCCTCTACATAGCAGGTTATTTATTTGTTAGGGTACTTCTCACTCCTCTGCTCCTCTGTTGCCTGTGCTCTGTACCTTGTTCTGTTGAATTTATCCTAGAGAGCCGCTGAGGCTTTGTTCGGCGACGTGTCTGCCTCCGAGTCACTCGCAACAATCATTATCCACGCAAGCCAGCGATGACACTTATTGTAACAGCAAGTCTTCACATTTCTTTGATTGACGAGGAGGAATGATGCCAAAGCCGATTGTAAAAAGTACAAATGAATACTATGTACTTACAAGTTGTTTGATAGTCTAGCT
The DNA here is from genome assembly GCA_003314085.1 of Hymenopellis raphanipes. Classification (NCBI taxonomy): domain Eukaryota; kingdom Fungi; phylum Basidiomycota; class Agaricomycetes; order Agaricales; family Physalacriaceae; genus Hymenopellis; species Hymenopellis raphanipes. The sequence goes on from QLPD01003564.1 coordinate 12,878, forward strand.
ATTGCTGGTACAGCTTCTAGTCTAGCTATCCCTAACCGCCGGACAACACTGTCAGGCATTACACAGTCGCAGTGACTAGGCCGACGATAAGGTGCTTCACATTAAGCATAGAGCACAGTTCTGCTTGATTGAAGGGCTTTTGCGTTGTGATCAACTGGCGGGGATCTCGGCGATCGATGACTGGTGCGGTAATTGGCTTCCATGTTACTTCACTCTTGCCACCGTTATGCGCCTTCAGATCTCCATAAAACCGCTCTCCGTCGACGAGCTAAAGGCGGGCTCTTTCTTTCCGTTTACAACACCAGAACACGTCAATGACCTCCAGACAGCATTCGTCGCCTCGCCCACTGTCCTCGTGACGCCGTCCTCCATTTCTCGCGATGTTCTTCGCCACCTCCTCTCTTCGACCAATACCCTGCGAAGATACAAAAATTTTCGCCTTTCGCGATGCCATGTTCCAATACCAGGCGCGCTCCTGATCCGGTGCAGTGACGAGAAGCTGTACCATCTCACCCACAATCGCCGTCCGCTGGCGGATTGGCGTACTCTTAATGCCACAGTTACATCTTACCACCAAGCGGAACTCGCGCAGCACCACAGTTCCGAACATACCCTAGCGCTACTCGATGCGCAATTCGCGCTTCTCCCAACCGAATACATCACTTCTCTTTTATCCCTATGTCATACGTGCTATCCACCCCCACCCGCTAGTCCTCCATCGCCTGTACCGGAAAGTACTTCCACTTTGCTGGATTCTCTCGCCGACGATTCTTCCCTTGGCGATAGTCATCACTCTGATGCGTCGAGCTCTTCCATCTCGCCAGTCGCCCCAAGCACTAATCCGAATCGCCCGCAGCAAGATACCAGCACTCTGCCACAGCACTCAAATTCAGAGTTGTCGACGAGGTCTGTCGGGGTTGACACGGATGTTGAGGACGTGTTGGATAGCGCAGGGCGTGGCGGTGCATGGTTGGATGATGAGGTCGAACAAAACGTCGCGGGCTATGTCGAACCCTGGACGGTATACGCCAAGGATCTGTCCGATGACCAGGTCTGGATCAACGATGGTAAAGACACGCTTGATGAAGGACTCGCTGTTGACGACGAGCAAGACGACGGCATACCTTCCACCAAGTCACCACGAACTACACCGTCCTCAGGGTCTACAGAAGCCAGCGCTTGGGAAGGCGATGTTTCGGCTTGAAGAGTGTAATCTAATTTCTCATTTATCTGTCTGTAATTGGATTGACCTGCTACAATACCTCTTGTGCGCTCTACTCGTAATGTACTACGATTCGTATAATGAACTACTTTACTCAATGGCATAGATGCACCTGAACTGAACTAGCGCGTCTTAAGAAGTCGTGAAAACTGTAAGGGTAAAATAAGGAAATGGGAACAGTCAAAGTAAGAACAGGAAGTACGGAGAGAAGGGCGAGTTTCTGTTGGGTCTGCGGATATCTAGGAGAAGGGCTCTGTTTCCTGGGTCGTGATGGAAATGGAGCGTGAAAGCTCGCATGGTTCCGTCTCGTCTGCGGTATCTTGCGCGTCGCAGGAAACCGACGTTGATGCCTGCGAGTCCTCCAGCACCGTCTCCTCTGCTAGCCTCCTCCGCCGTTTCCTGCTTGCCACAAATGCCATGTCCCTCCCCCGCCCCTTCTTTCCCGCCTCCGTCTTCCGCTTCACGCGCAACGCCATCTCCGGCGGAACATCTGGACACGGTATCACCCGCGTAACATCCTTCTCGCCTTCCCAAGAAATCGATTCGCGTAGAATGAGGTTAGGCGTGGGACCGCTCAAGTCGAACGAGACGTCCACGGTGCCCTCAACGTCGATTTGGTATTTGGGTATGCCCGCTTTTGCGCGCTCCTTCATCTGATAGTGGCCTTTGGAGGTGGAGAAGAGTCGGCCGGGTACTGGAAGGTACGACATTTCGGGTGCGACTGAGTGACGGTGGTTGTAAGAAAGAGTGCTGTTGGCTTGATCGATCGCACAGTCTGAAAATTGTTCACTGATTTACGTGGTGAGTTGACTTGTAAGATTATGCAGGAAAAAACGCACTTACAACAATCATGCTTCATGGAGATCTTCACACGTAACTGACAGAGAAATGCCAAAGCCCTGTCTAATTCGTCGCCGACCAGCATCCGCGCCGCCAGAACGGAATGACTCCTCAAGGCATCCTGACGTCTCTCGTATGAATTGTACGAGGACGAATGGCACCGTCGGGGTAAAAGGTGCATCGATTTGGGGGGGGGCCGAGACGTGACTTTGCCGTGCCTATAACGATAAATGTCAAGGCATGCTAGATGAGGATGATAAACGTCCTTACGAAATAGAATGCAAGATTTGTTGGTCCCAGGTCGCTGCTTGTCGCTGCTTATCGAGCTTGCTCAGCGCGTTCAGTTGGGCTGTCGGAACTACCATAAAAGCGCTTCTGCAAACTACCAGTGTTTTAGTCATGAAATAAAAACTTGCAGAGACATAAAAAGACACACAGGCTTCTTTTTCCCTTATACGCTGGTTTCACGCATCCTATCTTGCATCGGCTGTGATAGAAGATCCAGCAGACGATCGAGCGCCCAAGGTTTTCGGAGGCGCATCCATGACATGGCGCTAAACAGCCATAGAGCGCTATTGCATGTTAGCCTTCAAGTAATTGTAGCGAATATTGACCATGATGGTCGCGGACGACATGATGGTGGCATTTGTGAGTGGCGCTGTCGGCATTGGGAGTTGGATGGCCTGAGAGAATGACTGGATAACACCGTAGACGGGTTTCGCCTTGACGAGTGCGGCTGGCAGGATCCCAAGTCCGGCGTCCAAGCAGAAACGACGCCTGAAAAACAGTTCCAGTCCCATTCGTGAAAATATGACTACGCTTTAAGGTCTGCCGTATGAATGATTCTACAATATTGCTCAGATAGGCATGGAGACATGGTCTGAATCATACCTTTCGGAAATCGCGGGGTCCGTTCTCGATAGTTGAAGCCATGCGACGGACCCTCCAACACGCGACGAAGGGGTTTCCCGACGATCAAAGGTGGTGTCTTTTTTTCCTGCCCGTGCTGCAATAAGTCTGGGCTGAACCTGTACAGAGGTCAACGTACGACATTAAATTGCGTTTAGTTTAAAATCACGGTGACCGTCGTCGCGTAGGACTTGTGTTGATGACCGCGAATGAGTGAGAAGGCAAAGCTGGCATGTGGCTGTGCCAGGGGATCTTTCCTTGTTTCCATCAAGTTTCAACCTAGTGAATTCTCCTGGCTTGCATTTTGGGTACTACTACGTCGAATCAACGATGTCCAACGAGTCTTGGGAAATCTGTAGGTTTCCGTCTTTACCTTCAGACCTACTTGTGGTACAGAACACCGCGCTCAGGACCGCACTTCTTTCGAGTTTGGTAAGCAGTGTATCTCCTCTCACTGCTCAGTCGTGTTTCCTATTGTTCGCCACTTCTGCGCGAGGAATGTATGAGCATTTCATTCTCCGTAAGAGCGTGTATATCTAATGCTGATTATATTCCTCTCTGGAACAGGAACTTGGCCATCATTCTTGTTTTTCAGAGGCCACTCGGTGCGTTTTCTTGCCTCTCGTAAAGGACCTCGTCGTTCCTCGACGAAGCCCGGTGTTTTACGCCTCACGCCGACCCAAGCAGCGCTGTCGTCTGAGGTCGGCACGTTCCCTTGAATGTAGTATTCGTGCTTGTCGTGTCGAATATGAATGTCAGAACTATCTTTAATTGTAATGCAAAAGCTTACAAGTTTCCCCGGAAAATGTGGACGCGCAACTAGTGTTGTAGAACCCAGTTTTTGTGTCGTGAGATCCAATGCGGTTGGTATGTTGTCCGAATGTCCGCGCGCAGGCACAACGATGTCAAGTAGATCTAGTCGCCAGGAAATTCAGTCAGTGGAGGTTATTGTCGTGGACATGGCACACGAATCGTTCACTGGCACACTCCTATCTCAAAGCACATCAGAACTTAGTGAGATTTACCATCCATGACCAGCTCTTGGAAGCGACTGACAGTCAACCACGATGATGTCAAGGCTGATTGAAAAAAGTACAATGAATACGGTGTACTTACAAGTTGTTTGATAGTCTAGCTATTGCTTGTGGCAGCTAATAGTCTAGCTATCCCTAACCGCCGGACAACACTGTCAGGCATTACACAGTCGCAGTGACTAGGCCGACGATAAGGTGCTTCACATTAAGCATAGAGCACAGTTCTGCTTGATTGAAGGGCTTTTGCGTTGTGATCAACTGGCGGGGATCTCGGCGATCGATCGCATAGAACGACAGACTTGCTGAAAGCTTGTCGTTGGACTGGCTAACGACGAGGACGCGGCGCGCAAATGATGACTGGAGGATTGGTCTGTCATTATTGTTGACCGCCTTGCCGTTTGCGGTCGCCTCGGCATACCTACGCTTGTGTGCGATACGCCAGCTCTCAAGCCGGACCCTCAGCTCGTTACGGGTTGTATCTCGTCTGTGACCGCTTCGGGCGAGGTCACACAGGGCTGTATGACGAGGGAGCAAAGTGCCTTTGAATCAGCGCAGGCATTGCTAGAAACTCACTGCTCGATCGTGCAGACGGTGAGTGCCGAATTGGAATGTGGAAATTATGTCATCATTCCTTTAAATAGCGCGCCACCTTGAGTTCGAACTCAACCCACAACCACCACCACGATTTTCTCTGCGCCACCACTTTCCGCGATGCCTTCGAAGCTTTTTCTTCAGAAACTTACACCTAAACAGCTCAAGGCGGGATCGTCGTTCCCGTTATGCGCGCCCGAGAGCGTCGCCAGTCTTTACACGAATTTCCAGCTCCACTATGACACCTTTCCCGATTCTGCTATTGTCACGCCCTTCTCTATTTCGAAATATCTTCTCCCTCACCTGCAGTCGCCCAGTGGATCTCCACGGCGATACAGAGATTATCTTCTGGTGGAAACGCGCGAGCCGCTGCCTGGCGCACTGGTCGTGTTATGCGACGAGAACAAGATCTATCACATTATCCACAACCGGCTTCCTCTTGCTGACTGGCGCACCATAAATCATACCATTCTTTCCATTCACAACGATCCTAACACCGGCAACAACCATCGCGACGCCACGGCGACGCTCAAGCTGCTGGAGACGCGCTTCTCACTCCTCCCGACGAATTACATTGCCGCTCTGCTCTCACTCTGCTGCACCTGCAATCCATCTTCTTCTTCTTCCGTTACTATCCTTAACAGCCCAAAGACCGCGACTACGAGACCAGTCAAGAAAGTCTCTGACGTCCGTCGACGTCACCTTCGCCTCGCACGAGGCAAACTCGTATTCAAGCCCAACCCGCCTCCCAAGCGCACCCCTCGTGGTCCCTTCCCCAGCCTACCAAAAAAGCCCACACCCAAACCCTACACCCCTCCCCGTTACGACGTTATCACCGACGAGATGTACGCCCTCGCATATCCCGAGTCCGATGACGACTCTGACGATGATGACGAAGAGCGCGCGTCAAAGTCGTTCTTGGTTAGAATGCATCGTATCCAGGAGCTCGCCGGGTTAGAGGCAGATAGGTTGTTAGGGACGAGGGAGGGTTTACTGGCAAAGGCCGAAGCCGAGTATAAGGACTATTACGACTATTAGGTGCCGCTTCACGTTCATTTCTATTTTATCATTATCAGCATTGCTCGGATTCGCCTGTACGCTATACCATTACCTAGATTTGTATTTTCAACGACTATTTAGCATCTTGTCAACACGGTCCTTCTGCACTTTCTCTTACTCGAGACGTAGACCTCACTCCAAAAGTAAGATGACTGCAAAAGGGGTGGTACACCATTACAGTTCATTGGCGGAACGCATATATCAACACCAAAGCAAGATAATCGATCAAGAAACTGACCTCCAACCGATACAACAGTGGCCCGAACCCTTCCACCTGAATTCCTCGCATAGCCGCCGCCCAACCCTCACAAGATCCCGCAACTGCCCCTCTACGATGCGATTTGGTCTTTGAGGGGCGCATATATGAGCTCCCCGCGATTGTCCCCGTCTGTTGGCGGATATGACAGTCTCGTTGTAATCTACTACGACGTGCGACGTGTACGGCACAGTGAAGTCGACTGTAAAAAAGCAAGCGTGGAATGGTACCCGGCGAGTATTTGACTGCTGTTGTGCAGGTGGTCGCCTTGGTTGTACGGCATCAAACCGTAGGCGTCAATTAATGCAAAGTTTGGCGCAGTGGGGCCTCCCTATACACCACCACAAGTCAACGCGAGGAATGGGAAAGGAAGGACAAGCTATACCTGATCCCGACCCAACTCCTTGTTTTGTCCCAGATGCTTCTCGCTCTCTTCCTTGGAATACAAACAAACAATTCCCGTTCCTAATAAATATATCCCACAGCCGCATCGTACATCGTCTGGTTATCCGTCAAAATCCTAATAGATAGCGCAAACGTCTTTTTACACAGGCCCCTACAACGACTCAGTCGCCTCATCACTAAACACCAAACGGAAATCCCTTACCAATGAGCCCGGATGTGATACCTCACATTCGTTGAGTAAAACAACCTCATAGCTTCCCGTAATTCTCGCTATAGGCGGCGCTGGTTTCGCGGATGACGATCACGACGGGGCCATCCATGGTGTGGAACGTCTGCGCGCGCCAGTGGGAGGTGGGCTTGGCGTAGCCCGTGGCGCGGCTCGGACTGAGCGTTGATTTTGCTTTTGATGCGCATCAAGTCGACGGTGGTGTGTTTAGCATGCCAGGATGCGTGAGCGCCGTAGTCATGGTTCCGAGGGGAAGAAGGAGTGTAAGCCGCATCTTTTGGGATGGCGTGAAAAAAAGACACGGCGACTTTGATATATGGAAAGATTCGGGGAATGAGAGCGAGAATGTGAAGCAGTTGGCCAGAGAGCCGCAGGGTCAGATGTCGAAGTTAGTATTGCGAGTACGGCACTGCTTGTGGAGGTCTGTTCTCTAGCGGACCGGTCGACGCGTCAAGGTACACGCGATTGGTTACGGGTCCATATCTGAGCAAGCTGCCTCGTCGCAGCTTCGGGGAGTCCAGCGTGAAATTTTGGAGACGGAAGAGCCTTTTTATTAAGCCATCCAGCAGTGACCAGAAATGAGTGATGGTGGTCAAAGGGAAAGAGTCGTCTGGTTAGGGTTACGTCCTGCTCTTCCTCTTACCCTCATGATTGTCACTAGCACTCCCAAGTCTGACAAAAAGTTCGCTGGTTTTAACCCGAATTTAATCCCGATAACCGCTACGGATGGCGCTCTCGAGTCCGTGTAACATGGTAAGTATACGCTCCCTTTACTGTCTGTCATCTAACATCAACTCGCAGTCCCAACCCAAGACGCGCACAACAGTTCGATGGATACTGCGCAGGACATGCCATACGGCTGAACGTCTCCTTGCTCCCGGGATAAAGTTACAAGTACTGGAGATGAACGAATGGTGGACCCCTATGTCCCTTGATAAATTCATATTTTTCATTTCGATAAGGTTCTTACGCCCATTGTTCTTTTAAACTGTCTCTCCCTTTCTCGGGGACAGGATTGCAATCGATATAAGTATGTCCCTCGTTGCTCTGCGCTGAAAACTAACACGCTAACATTATGCCCAGGTCGTATGCTGTACCGGGAGTTCGACCTACCACTACAGATAGAATGCGATTATTTCTACAGACTGTCCACTTCGGACGGTGGATGCGCCATGTACTCTATAGCCATCGCTCGGACTTCCAACATGATACGTGCAGGACATTGTGTTCTCTATTGCTTGGCTCGGTCGCGCAATGCTATCTGCTCCCCCACGACCGCCAGGTATGTCTCCATGTTACCTTACACTGACTAGAAGGCTAATTTTCTCGTAGGACAATCCGTTCTTGCAAACAATTTCTTCCATGACAACCCAGCAAAGTCCGTTCTTGCCAATGCTCAGTCGTTTTCCAACACTTTTCCAACACGTGAAGCGTGCTATCTAAAGTGCATGGTCTTTCAAAGCGGCCCAGCTTACCCAAGGGATCTCTTGCCATTCTATTCGCATCCACTACGTATCTGGTGCCGCGGCTCCTTTTGTCATCGATTGTCGAAGGGACTATTATCATTTACGCATTGCAAAAGTGTTCATATGGCGCGGATTCTAGTCGCACGCAAATCAGCGTAATGTCTTACTCGCGTTTTCGTCGCGTCCGTGTCTATATTTTCTTTGGATAGAACATGTCGTCCAACACAAGTTCGTTCTTATGTCTCCTTCGTTGACGAATGAAGTGCGTTGATATACTGTTCCAGTCCTCAAATATTATTCTTTTTGCGGGCTCTCATTTCCTACGAAATGTCCACAAAGGCGGCCCCGAATTATGCAACGTGCGTCTCTTTGAACTTCAATATCAGGAGGCATCGACAGGACGAGGAGAAAAACTCGCCTCGCCTGCCCGCGATCGATCATACAGGTCACCTTCGTTCTCTCACCACCATCCAATCTCTCGCGTCCCGCCATTTCAGCGATGTCCTCTATTAGCCCATCCAACACGCTGTGCACTCCCAGAGCCATAGCCACCAACAAACGCATCAAGGCGGGCACTTTCGCGCCACAAATCAACGTCTCAGCGACGGCCGAACTCGCGTCCAACCGTGCTAGCGTCACGCCCAGGCAATCGACATCGCTACAAGGCGGGGAACCAATAGCGCCGCCGCCATGCACCGTATTCATACCGCTACACAGCGAGGAGGACGGCGCCGATGATTTCTTAACGCGATACAGAGATGATACCCTAGCGCGATACGTCCCGAAACCCATACCGCCACCCGACAACCGTCCGAAAATGCAGCTGCAGTCGGCGTGTGTGCCGAAGGGTGTTGCGGCGGAGAAGGTGATGGGTCTGCAGAAGAGGGTGGGGATGAAGTTTGCGGTTAATAGGAACGTGAAGAGGAGGAGGCTGTTGGAGAGTGATGAGGCTGAAGGAAAGCAAGCGGTATAAGCAGGTTGCGATTGTTCACTCCGTTATGAGACGCATTTTTCCTCTTCCTTTCCTATCGTGCCGCCATTTGTCGATTCTGTTCATCATTATTCCAAAGTTGTTTATTCTGGCATTCCATTGATTCCAACTATATAGTGCCACCATTCCACGACGTACATTAGGTATCATATTATGTATATATCATAGACCGTAACAGCGATGTTTTATGGCACCCGTACTTAACCCTAACCTTAGCGCCAGGCACCGAATCGCTCTTCGCTGTTAACACCCACTGTCTGTATCGCAAAGTACCATTGGGAACGCCCCGTTTGCCTCAAATTCGAAATTCTGGCGCGCTGTAGACGGTTCTTGTAACCACTTGCTGACAATGACCCGGGCCGTACTACCACTGAGAACAATGCGACTCTCGTTTTGGGCAGCGCCTTGGACCAACAATGGCGGTCATGTGCGCCTGAGCATATAAAGTCGACCTCGATTCTCGCTTTTCTGCACTTCCCATTGGCACAATGGACGACTATCTACTAGACTTGATTTTCCTCTGTGGCGCTGGCGCTATTCTTGTTTTGCATTTCTTCACGACTCCTAGTGAGGAACCTACGATCCTTGAGGTCAGTTTTTTGACTTTAGCGTGTTCGATGTTTCTCAATACGACTTCAAGGCTGAACAACAACCACACTCTTTAAATGACCCAGCTGATAATGAGGTACGTTCGCCTTTTCTTTTGCGCGTCCCAATCCCAAACGCTTTCTTTTTATAGGAAAACCGTGGGCGGGAAAGATATAGATGCCATGAACGGCCCCGCCGTGCTGTACGTGTCGGCACCATCTCTTCGCCACTCTCAATGCCAACAATTGAATACAGAAGTCTTCTACTGCATCCCGAACGCGCCCAGCCCCAGAACCAATGACCACGATGTCTGCCCGCCCACCGTTCAAATTCTCCACCCACCCCCGCGGCAGCCGTGTACTCTGGAAGGCGCCAACCCCAAAGTCTGGTGAGCCGGGATTGCAGCGAATTCGGTGAGTCCGACCTGTCCGCGTTCGCCCTCCCCCGTAGTTGATGGATGCCCAGAACGATTTTCGTGGCGCGTCGGAGAGCTCATGTATGTGGTTAATCCGTTTCTGGGCTTGAGCTGACTGCGAGATTTGTAGGGTGGATTTATGAAGTTAATGACCGAACGATCTCCCGAGAGAAAAAGGTGTGTTTCGATTTGCGTGTAGCTCGGGACTGCTGACGTTTTGGATGTAGGCGCGCTGTACGCTTGAGGTCTCGCCTTCGCCTAGCTTGATGCGCTGTACACTTCGCACTGTCTATTGTCTATTATCAATCATAATACGATACTTTGTTCAAATGGATATGCGAGATCGGCGACTCTACCGTTAGCGCGTCTCATTGATCTCATCAAAAGGTTGCACCGTTGTGATGGGGCACTGCCTCTAGTGCAGTACTTAAACGGGGAGCGAGTCAAAAGACCACGTGCACTTCTTTCCTCCTGCCACCATCATCATCGCCACAATAACTCGTAAGCCGCGCGTCTTCATATCCAGATGTACCCAAGATTCTCATTACACTGGTAGACAAACATCTCGAACCGCTCCTCTAGTCAGGTCGTCGAAGGTATGTGTCGAGGTTGATTAGGTGGCGTAGTTAATTTACCCACCGAGATAGCAGCTAGGAGTCATGAAAGCTGTAGAATACCTTTCTCATACAGAGACAGCGCACTCTGCTATGACCCAGTCCTTGGACCGATTTCAACACTTGGCCGAAGTCAACACGCCACCAAACCACTGCGAAAGCTCCGAGCTTCGTTCTATCATCTCCGAGTCCGATAGTCAGCTCTCCGAACTGAACAAGATTCTCGCGGAAGTCAGGCAGACCGTCAATTCTCTCAAACAACGTGCTGACAAGATTACTCTTGTTCTCAACACCGCCAAGAAGATTACGCATCCCCTCCGATCCGTCCCAAACGAAATCCTTTGCCTCATCTTCACGCAGTGCGTCGGCTATGATGCTCTGAGGGCACGGAATTCTATGTTAACAGATCACGCGCCGTGGACATTGTCCCATGTTTGCAGCAGGTGGCGCCGTCTCGTCGTTTCTTTCCCTTCCCTCTGGACAACACCGTGTTTCGACTTCATGCTATATGGATCACTTCGCAGCATTCACCACCGTACTGTTTATCTCCTGAGTCTGTACCTAGAGAGGTCGAGAGCTCTTCCTCTCGATGTTACGGTTCGAGTGATTCACGACCGGATGGGATATTTTTCCCTACACGGGATCATACAGGATACCACAGCCCGATGGAAGAGTGCTGTTCTTGATTTCCCATTGTCAGAAATTCTTTTCCTCAAAGGATGCACTTTCCCTCTCCTTGAGACTGTGAAGATTCGAAAGTGCCGCTCAGACATCTCAGACGACCAACACATTGATGTGTTCTCATCGTTGCCGCTGCTCCGGTCTATCGCTATCACCTCCCAGTCTTCGCTGACTCTTCGATCGATTCTCATGCCTTGGAGCCAAATTGCTGAATATGAATGCGAGCACCATGTGTTTACTGCAGATAACTTGGAGGTACTCAGGCAGATGACTTCTTTGCGGCACTTAGTCACATACGTTGTGGTGGGATTCCAGGTGGTCAGTGAAGAGCCCGTCGTTCTGCCGTCTTTGACGCATCTCGAGCTATTCGTGGCTGCAACTCTTCCCCCAGACGACCCCCTAAATCTATCTCGTTATCTAGCGTTTCTTCGGATGCCTCTGCTGAGTCGCCTCAGTTTGAATTATTTCCAACCAAATATTTTATGCCCGGTGTTGTCTCATCCCGATTTTCCGTCCGTGAAAGCTCTCCGCATTCATCTAGACCTGGCATCTATCCACTGCGAAAACTTTGTGCACTTCCTGTCTTTTATGGATGGGGTGGAAGAACTGGAACTGTCGGGAGATATCATCGCTGACAAGCTTCTTCAAGTCCTCACTCCATCCGAAGATGGAACACTCGTCTTGCCTCGTCTTCGAGCCCTGGATACCCATAACGCTGTTTATGCTTTGACCGATGATGACGATCCCGCACCGCACATCCTAGCTTTCCATAATATGCTACTTTTGCGCTCCCGCGCACACAAGGTTCGTGTCCGCCGGCTCTCACTCGTCTAATACTTAATGCGTTTGCGTAGCGTCTGATCTTTACTTTGGAGAAGTTAACAGCTTCCTTGATGTGGAGAGATGAAAATCGCCAAGCAGTGGCGCTTCAATCGGATGAGGACCTGAAGCGATCATGGGATCAAATATGTGATGCGATATCGGTTTTCTATCTTGAACCTGATGTGTTCAACGAAGAAGAGTCGGATGAGGAAGATGACGACGAGTCGGATGACTCAGAGTAATTTAGTAATTTCCGAGAAAACAGCATTGTGAAGTCGATATGTAAAAATGATAACCTTGAACAAAATGCTTCTTCAGTTGCCTGATGCAAAGGGGAAACGCGTTGCCTACCAGTCAGAGCGGCGAAGAAAAGAGCGGAAGTGCGCGTCACGGCATTTCGGACTTGTTACACGTGAGCGTGAGAGGACGGTTCGGGGTAAGCGGGTAAATGATTGCAATGGACTCTTTCTTCGACGTCGACCATGGTGAGCGAGCCTGTCTTTAACCCTTCATTCGTATCTTACCGATACCCACGTAGTCCTCAGAACTCCGGTACACGGCCAACACGCAACTAGAGCATTGTCAGTCGTTTTACTTCTAAATAGACGCGACCTTTGGCTGATTTTGAACAGTGCACGCTCGTTATACAGGAACTGGTGCGTCAGTCTTAACACAGTTGTGAATATCTAGGGCTTACACCTCCTGCAGGGCATGCGGATCTCACGAAATAGTACGCCTTCAATATCATTGTGTCCTTCCATGATGCTCATTACAAATTTACCCAGTGAATGGATCACTCACCAGCACCGAGATACGCTCTCCTCCATCGTAGGACACCCGTCTCTTCTTTCATTCCTTGCCATTGCCGATGGGCAGGCGACTGGGCGCGTCAAATTCGAGATGACTGAGGTGAGGTTGGACTATACTCGTTATTCCCCGATTGGATAACCGATACACGATGTAGAAAATGCTGCAGCCCTGTGGACCGCCCCCAAAGAAGGACGATGATTGAAGGGATTGTTTCGGTGATGGATTGTCTGTTCGTGCAAGTGCGCCCACTCTCGTAAATTCAGTCATGACTTAACCTCGATTTGTAGATGTGGCGCATGGATGGACGCTCAAAGCATCTTGTACTTAGGGCTACATTCTTTCGAACGCACTGCTTATCCTTGGCTCCTCTGTTCGGGTATTAGATATCTGTCCAACGAAACATCCGACCAGGGATGGTTTCCTTTCTCTACTGTGTCTCCTAATCGGCCGTTTTCTCTGTTATGAATCTGTGTAACGGATACCTCGAGTATTTCTTCAGGCGGAGCCTAAGCAGATTGGAATGTCGACACGTTTCTTCTCTCCTTTTCGTGATACTCCTGTTAAGGTCCTGACGTTGGATGTGGTACATGATTTGTGCACGCGCGTTCGCCGCTTGGCCCTTATCCCAAAGCTTACCGGAACAGTCCTGGACTGAGGTTCACCCATGATGGGCTCGTGGAAGTCGCTAACTGCGAACCATGACGATGCCAATCATACAGCAGTAAGTACTCGATGCAAAAAGTACAATGAATACTGTGTACTTACGAGTTGTTGATAGTCTAGCTATTGCTGGTAGCAGCTGATAGTCTAGCTATCCCTAACCGACGGACAACACTGTCAGGCATTACACAGTCGCAGTGACTAGGCCGACGATAAGGTGCTTCACATAAAGCATGTACTACAGTTCTGCTTGATTGAAGGGCTCTTGCTTTGTGATCAACTGGCGGGGATCTCGGCAATCGATCACATATAACGGCCAAGCCAACTTACTGCTGGACTCATCATAAACGGATGCATCGCATGGGCAATGATTTCCAAATTGGTTTCGCGGCGCGTGCATCAATGCTGCATCTGACATTGACGTTCGTTCGGGATGCGGGCAACTTGGAGGCCAGTCCAGGCGGTCATGCATGAATCCTGTGTGCCCAGACGTCCTACCATCGCGACCGTCATGCGCGAAACCAACGCCGCCGATGGGAGCGAAACTTAGGGGAACGGGAAAGCTAACATTGCATCTAGCAGTTGTATTCCAAGGAGGGATCCCGAAGCGGGGGCATCTTGGACAAAAGGAGCAGTCGGGTCGGGATCAGGTATGCTTTTTCCTGTCACAGATACACATTCTCTTCAAGCTGATTTGCAACGTTTAGGGCCACGCTACACTCGTGTTTGTATGAATCGACGCATACGCTCTGATGGGGTCTGATGGGGTGCAACCAAGGCTACGACATCTTCGTATACAACGGCCGTCAAATAGTACTCGCAGGGTACAGTTCCATGCCACCTTTCTTCCAGTCCGTTTCTTATTTGCCCATAGAGCTGAATACACAGCGAAATACAACCTTAACTACACCGTCCCATACACCCCGCACGTCGTTCTGGACTACAACGAGACCGTCATATCCGTCAACGGGCCTGGGACAACCAGACCGGGACCGGAGTGGGAGCGCTTATAGTTCGCTGAAGGGCCAAAACGCGATGGGACAGATGACGGATCTTCTTGGTGTCGAATGAGGTGCAGGCGACTAGGGAGCGAACTCGGGCAGATATGATCAGTTGGGGTTTGGGACGTTGATGTATGGTTGGAGGTTAGTCTGTTTTTTTTTTGTTCTGGATGTGGGGTTTGGTGCTGATAGTGATGTGGTGAATACACTACCCTCAAAGCACAGTCGACAGTTATACCAAATGTGGATTGCTATCTATTTTCATTTCCAGAATTAAAAATGCTTTGTCGGTCGGGTCAAAGTCTCCAAACTGAAGATGTTCATAATCAAAAGTGTTTGATGCTCTGTTTCCCTAACCAACTTCATGAACCAAAGTATACGCAACACACGCTTAGCATTACCACCTGCTTGCCGGCGTGTTATATTCACCTCAGTGGCATTCGCTTGTTGTTGTCCCTTACCTCCGCGCCGATGTTTTCGTGCTTCTAGAGCACAATGCATTCATAGAACGATTCTACCGTTATGCTTGAAGGACTCACTCGAAGTCTCGAACTTAGGTACTCGTGTACTCGATTTCCCGACATCAATGAAGTAAAAACCAATTGTAAGTCCTCCCCAACGGAACCTTAAATTCTCTCATAATCTCCCGTCTTCTTTTCCAGCCCATCACGAATAACCCGCCGCAACGAAGCCTCATCCTGGACCCTATGGCTTAAAATATGCGCCCCCGGCGCACCCATGAACGCGTCCAACACCTTCATGC
>QLPD01003565.1:0-24682 GCA_003314085.1 Hymenopellis raphanipes
CCTCCGCCAGATTGGTTTCACCACACGGTCATCGTGAGATGGTGTAGTGCCTACAAAAAGTGATTCGATGAATATAACAACTTCCTGCATGCGTAATCCTAGACGTTCTGAAAAAAATTTGGTCTTGCATCTTTTCGTACACATTTGTACTGGTTGTGTGAACTTTCGCCTTTGTACCACTTTGTGTTTTGCGGCGTGTTTCCGTACCGCATGAGTTTATTCATTTCGGTTCAGCCAAGTTCCCTTTCACTGACTTCACTGTCACGGTCCCTCACCCCAAGTGAAAGCCTATCACGTAAATCCGAAACCTGCCGCTTGTAAACATCAAGGTCTATGAAAGATACATTTGCATCTCAAGGAGCCCCCTTCCTTGCCTCTTTCCTGAACAATCAGGTGTTCAATTTAGCTTGTATTTCAGCTAGGGATGGCACTCAAAAATGTGCTTTCAGTGAAGCTGAAAGAGTTGCACAGGACTTGTTCAGTGCATCGAGAGGTACGTTGTGTGGCGTTACAATTTCGCCGGGTAGATCGGCCCGATATTATGTCAGCTCCTTCTCTCCTCTTGACTTCCACCTCCAACATTGACCATTGTCGCTCGGCCACTCAAAAACGAGCTCCCACCCTTCCCAACATTCATAGACGACTTTGCTATCCTTGAAAGTGGAGTCGGACGGCGCCACGAGGCGCAGTCATGTTGCTGCGACCACCCGGACGACCTTGATTTTCGTATCTGCAGTGAAGCTGGACGACGCCTGCTGTTCAGCGTCAGGACGCGGGGCGTCTTGGCTAGGGCCCCATTGGTTTTGTGCTTATAGCATAATGTTCTTCTTCTTGCTCTTTCCTCTGGAAGCCGAGGAAAGTGGTTGATGCTATCTGGTCGTGCCCATATTCGGGGGAACGGCTCTGTTGCAATTGCTGAGGTGTGTTCTGGTTATATTTATCGTCTTTGCATACACGAACATCGTAACGTGCCCGCTTTCGGAAGTGCGCCTTGTTGTTCGAGTTAAGATGCTCCCTCATTTCTCTCTGGCCAGCGTCCACACATTGGTCCTGGGCCTTTTCGTAGTACTAGTAGTGGTGCGCCGCGCACTCAGGTTACTTGATCATCAAGATGCTGTGTCTCACTTCGACTAATTGTGGACCTTCTCATTTACCTGCTCTACGATGTAGAAAAGTAACCCTTCCTGGGAATCTGTCTCCCGCTCCCCAAGTGCAACCTGAGGCTAGTTCCATACTGATCATTCAATTCACTGAGCCCAGACCTCACTTTCAGACAAACTTCAATGTCATTCACAGCACCAACGGAAACGGTGCGCGGGTCGTAAAGTTACAGATACAGGCATGTGTAGCTTCGATCTTAATAGACGTAGACGAACTATAAAAGACATCATCAGTATCCACAAGCCATCAATCGATAAACTCGGACACACCTCATCATTTTCACGATCCGTCAAGTCAAGGAAAGCATTGTCACCGAGGTGGGCGCCAGTCGTGCTCGACTCCAGCTTGCCGTCATCCATCTTTTCTTCCGCCTTTTGGGTGTATTTCTTCTCCATGGAGGCATCGTGGAGCTTCGCCGGTTTGCCGTTCTTGACACGTTCGCGCTCCTTGAGGCGGTTGAGAATCATAAAGTTGACGGCTTGGAGGCTATTGGAACGAGATGAGAACAACCGTATTCAGGCAATCAAAGGAGCCGTACATCACGCAGACAAACAGAGCAATGAAAATGATCAACGTTGCTTTGAGGCCCTTGTGGTAGAGCGGGGCATCGTCGTCGGTGTACAGGAGGGGCCCGATGATGTTACCAGCTGCCGCGGCACCGTTGAAGCTGTGTATTGTGAAGTTAGAGGCTTTTCTTGTATACTGTAACGAAATGCTAACCCAGAAATCGAGATACTCCTCTTCGTCGATCCGGCAGTATTCGCGGAGAGCCACGATATGATCAAGGGGTTGGCGCCGAAGAGGAAAGCCAGCAGGTAGTAGGCGAAGAGAAGTAGACCTTGCTTGTCGCGCGGAAGCGCTGCAAGCAATCAGCAGCCGTTATGGACATTACACTTACCCCATAGCATCGCAAGTCCAGCGATGACAGGCATAATGAACACACAAATCGTGATAGACTTGTTCCGGAAGTGGTAGGTGCAGTACGACGCCGCCCCGATGACTAGTATTTGGAGGGCGCCAAATGGCATGTTGAGGAGAGATGTCCGATATTTGTCGAAGCCAAGGCCTTGCAAGACAAGAGGTCCAAAAACGGTGGCAACGGATGCCCCAACGCTCGAGGACGGTTAGCATGAAGAAATTAGAACAGCGTGGTCGGAAAACTTACTTCAATAACAAGGTCATCCCAAAGAAGAGGTAAGTTTGAATCTCGAGTAGTGCCTCCCTGACCTGGTACCACTTGTACGTGTTCGTGGCTGCGGTTCCTGTGTTGTTCGCACGAAGACGCTCTACACCCTTGTGTCGGTCTTCGGGCGTCAAAAAGCGAGCTTCACTGATCGAGTTGTCCAGCCGCCAGTAGATGAGAGGACCGGTGAGGACGGTGAGCTGAAATGCCATCAGTGGTAAAACATGGTTTGATCATAAAAGAAGCCTCACCAGACCGCAGAACAAGAAGAGGATTTGGTAGTGGTGGATGGCGGGGTTCTTGATAGAACCGAACCCATACGCGAATACAGACGCCATGATCGTACCCATGCCGTTTGTACCATACCAAATAGCCACGCGAAGAGGTTGTTCAGCACGGCGATACCTGTAACAGGATTCAGAGTGTGCATAGGCTATGATCAGCAAACGCACCAGATAGCTGTCAAGATTGAGAACAAAGGCAGACAGGCCGCTTCGAACAGACCAAGAAGGAAACGGTTCGCAGCAAGACCCCCGAAGCTTAGCAACGGGTCAGTTTTTGTCCTGGAGAAAAGTAAGGTAAATTGTGCTCACCTCGTGCTAGCCGCAATACCACAGCAAGCACTAGAGTAGAAATCAGTAAATATCAATCTAAAAAGGGATACCGTCGACATACATTCCCCAGCATGATACGATGACAGGCATTAAATGGCGAGGCTTGACTCGGACGAGTATGTAGCTGGAGAACGGCTGCCATGCAAGCTGTGCGATAGCGTTGAGAGAACCTAGCGAGAACAATTCAGGGAGACCGCAACAACTAGATGATACTGACATACCGATGGTGGAGTACTGATCTGCTCAAGCGTTAGGAAAATGGAATCAACGGAGGCCATAGAAACTCACTGCCAACAAGGTGCGCATCGGTTTTCAGTCCGAATGTTGCCGCGTAACCCAAGATAGTCTTGTCGAGACTATGAGGTGATTGAGTTAAAGACCGAGCCGCGTGAACAGGTGAAGACTTACATTTGTAACCAGTATACCTGAGGAGATTGTGAATGGTGGTGCAGAACGAAACGAATAAATCGACATACCCAAGCCAACAGCTAGAGAAGACGACGGAAGAATTTCAGTTCCGGCCGCGGAATGCGCGCAAGGCACGCACAGGAAGAATGAACAGGTCAGTGCGCCTCAGGATTCTTTTGTTATCTTCTTCAGTGACTTCGATACGCTCATCGCCGAACTGCCGGAAGGCTGGATCCGCATTCTCGCTGTGGAACGCGTCAATGGTCTTCACCAGAGGACCGATAAAGCGGACATACGGAGAGACTTCCACAGCTTGACCATGTGTGGTATGCTCGACATGACGAGTCTCCGGCTTCTCGACGTCTTCTTGTTGGATGGTGTCGTGCTTGTCTGTCATGATGAACTCGGAAAGGGCACAAAGCATCCGGATAGCGGCGTGAATTTATAAGAAAACCACGACCAGGGTCCACTTCACCGAAAGGGTCAGCTGAGTCTCTAGACGTCTCCCGGGAAAGATAGAAACTGGATCAAGAGTTCTGACCCAGTCTGGTAGTTAGGGTCACCCCCATGGGGCGGCGCCTGCATAACTCAGGTCAGATGTGGGGGCCGCCTGGGGTAAAGGGGCAATGAACTCTTTGAGATGCTCGATGGCTTTGCGCGTAAATGATCGTCGGTCCCGAGGTATCTACCAAATCTTAGCTTGGTCAAGTCGCCGAATGACAACGATACATAGACCTTACGGCTTCGACCGCTTCCAACCGTTGCGCGCCTCGCCTGTCCCCGCTGGTTAGCTTCAATCTCAGTACCTCTTGGCGCGCCAGATTGGGGATATTAATCAGGCTTCTAGACGCGTCAAGAGTTTGCGGTACCACAAAATCAATGAAATTTCACGACCTGCCAATGCGCATAATATTTTATCGAGGATGAGAGCGTCCCGGACTCTCCGTTGCTGGTCGACTGTCCGTTTCTGAAGGGCAACTTGGAACTGGTCAGCTGCTGTGTTGCATGACTGACCCTTTACTTCATCACTGAATGGTCTACGCGAACAACGACAGTTTCCACAGCAGGTTGGCAGTTTGGTGCGCCAAGGGCACGGCCCGCGCGCAGTCTCCGGACCGCGCAAGAGACAGATATTTGGGTCAACGCCAAGTCAACGCTGGAACCAAGTCGAAAATATAGGGTTCAGTGGAGGAGGAGGCCATTTTTTCCCGTCGATGGAAGAAGAAAAGCTATGATCGACGTGCCGGACCGCCGATACCGCGAATTTGGCGTCGATAATGATATTCATTTCGAGTGAAGGTGATCAAGTGATTTGTACATGTAGAACGATTATCTGCTACTACTAAGTACAGCATGACAAGCCATGCTACAAGTAACTGAAATGAATACCTGCAGACTGCAACTCCATCAGGAAAAGCCCTCCGGGGTATTATACAGATAATAGTCCATAGATTAGCACTAATCCTGAAAATCGAGCTATTTCTGTTAATGGTCATGGAATACCCATGATTAGCTGCACCTTAGTATAAGCAAACACTAATGTCAACTAAATCGGACAAATCATACGAAAGAATCAAGGGTATGAAAAAAAGCTGTGTTGAACTTAACAAAAAGGCACTACTACGATTCTCGGAGGTCCAGTCTGGAAATGAGTGCACACTGTTCTGTACCGCTGAGACAGGCAATACCGACACAAGCGGAGAGCCATCGGCGGCCAGCTTGCGACCTGAGTTGGTACATGGCGGAAGGTCTCAATTCCACCAAGTGGAATAGAGAATACAATACACACAGAACCGAGGCGTAAACCTGCCACAAAGAGTCAGCGTAAGACACGACAAAGAGGTGAGAACATACTTCAAATTTTCTTAGCGGGATGAATATGCATCATATCATAGTGGCGTCGTACCAGATGGGTCACTTTGCTAGGCGGAGCTATGTGATGCGTGTCGACGTCGGTCGGACTCTGCAGGTTGTTGGCGCATAGGACAGGTGCAGGTTATACCGTCGAGGCGGAATTGGTCCCTGCGGTCAGCGTAGAAGTTCGTCCAGGCCGATACAGATGGTCATGATCTCTCCGCCCGGGTAAATAGATAATGTCTACCATTCCGGTGATGCGTTCGGTGCACACCTAGAGTCGAGATTAGTCCAAAGTTGGAGGATGGTTATCCAACTCACAAATAGTTGATGCGCGAGAGCGTATCGCGTACGCAAGTCACCCGTCCGTGAAGCGGCCCGTGTACACTCTCGTCCACCATTAGTATGCGGGGCGCATCGCGACCAGCCCTTGGTCGCGTCCTGGAAGGTCGACGATGTTGTACATCTTTGGGATGCACTGCTGGGGACAAGGGAAGCCAAGTAAACACAGAATCGCACTCCGAAGCGAGGCGGGTGCAAGACATTCTGTGTGTCCGCCCAGTATAGATCTGACCCGCATAGCTGCAATGTTGTGCGCGTGGCGCGTAGCCTCATTGATACAGACATGAGGAGAGCAATGGATCACAGAATTCCACAATGAACTGAGCGAGCGCAGCATAGAGTACGGGCGAGGAAGCAGCTGGACGTAGGTGCACATGGCGGAAGGAGGTGAAGCCGTTGGCCCGTGCGCAAGCACGCCATCAAGGCGTGCGCTCACGTGCATGGTGATGTTGGATTTCGTTTTTTCTAACTCCGCAATCGTGTCCTTCCCTTCCTCCCATCGTCACCATTGTCCTACTCGGACTCCACGGCTATGTCTTTTCCCTTGACTGTAAGCTGCCATTGTTTGACGCGACCTTCGCTCCTGGACAATTTCGAGGACTAGGACAAAACAGCAAACAGGAAAATCCACGATGCCCATGGGTTTGCTCCGCCGCCGCCTGTTCTACACGCCAGTTTGACGCCAGTGCCCCGTGGGAGGGCGAGACTCTCGCGCTTGATGCAGGCGGCGTTCTTTCAATGACGGCTCTCCACAATCGCATCCGTCTGGACACCGAACGCACTTCAGGTACGTCTGCGTTAGTTGTCCAGTTTATCTAATGATTACATTGTTTCCAGGCCCATCGACCACTATTGGCGCTGCTCCTCGTACGGCTGACCCCAGGACGATGACGACCGGACTACGCTTTATTGCATGCGGAGGACGTGTCGCCGTATGGCTGGGATCATTATTTTAAAGCTGTAAATGACGAGCGTCATTCTTCATTCATGTATGTATTTTCCTCGATGTTCTGAATCTCCCAATCTTACTTCCTCTCAGAGTCTGGCCTTGGTTGCACACTCATGGATATTGCTATTCGTGCGTGTAATTTTGTCTCCAGTCTGTCTCTACTGATATGAGATCAGGCATAGGTACTAGTTATGACCTCACGGTGGGGGACGAGGCCGCACCTGCTACGACGTACGTATGCCTTCGCTTTCCGTTTGAACCTGTATGGATGATCTCGTGTTTAGCTAGGGTCCGTCGATACCTTCTACCCACTGGTGCGCCATCGTCGATGCAGTTTATGGATGTTGTTGATTCGTTGTTTCTTCGTGTTTCGTGTACGGGCATCCTTGTTTGCTGAAGCTAGTACTAGTTGTCACGTAGCATACCTGTGTCCGTTCTTGTAATGCTAGGCCATCCGGCACTGTACCTCATACCATCTGATTGAATGCTGGAGTAGTGTCCAGATTGGCTCTGAATCTATGACTATCATAAGGAAACTTTGCTCAACATCTTGGTAATTTTACTACTAATCTTGACTATTTGACTAGGGGGACCTTTTTAAATAGTCAAATGTTGACTATCTTGCGTATTCCATGTATTTCATGCAGAAAAGGTAAATATGTTCTATTCTACAGCTATTCCTGACATTTTACCGGGGGACCATTTTCCTGATGTCATCCAACGATGTCGACTTGAAGAAAGGATACAAATGAATTGCGCAGATAATCAGTGATAGATGCTGTTGGTGGACGAGGTACATTGGATAGTGTAAGAACTATGCTATGAATACATAATGCAAGCAACCGTCGCCCTCACTCCTCAGCTGAGGTGGGAAGGGGAGGAAGCGGTTTCGAAAAACGCGAGTCCTGTCGTTGCGTCTTGGTCAGCTTAATACTGACAGCGGGCATTCGCATCGTGTCGAACACTTGCTCGCTGAGCGCTTCAAGTATCGAAAGGACCCCTTGAGCGTGAGGCTCCTGTGCGGACGATCCGAGTCGCGATCGGATACTTTATCAAGACTGCCTTTGCGCTTGACTTGATGCTGAATTGGATGCACGAACACAAAGGATCTCGGTGCCGGCGCGAGAGTAGTGCTGGTGGAGCCGGACGTAGAGCGTGGACGAGGACAGGGCGGGGTTTGAGGGGGTGGAGGGAATATGGACGTGAGGTCCTCAATGGAACGCGCCTCTGCGCCTGCGCGAATGTCGATGATGTCCAGATGAGCGGGCCACTCGACCGGGAGCGTCATAGAGGCGGATCGACGGACAGTTTTATTTCTGGGTGAACTACACAAGTACTAAGTCAGTGCCTGTGTTGGAGAAAGCCTAGAAAACGCGTAGCATACCGCTTGAAATTGAATACACTGCGAATACGATCCATAGCCACGCGTGTTGTCAAGGCGCAGAACACACATTATATATATGTGGAGGCGCCATAGGCCATCATCAAAATCCTTTGTTGCTTGTGTCTTTGTCGGGGAAAGAAGAAGAAAGCAATTACGTTCATTATCCTTTTATTAGCAAAGGTCTTAGGTCAAAGTGGTTAAGGCCAAACAACACTTTCATGTGTTGTCAATGTCAAATTGTATCCGCGGTCATGATGGTCCAAGGTGGATACGCCCGATTCGGCTTTGGCTCCCACCATCATCAACGCACTGTCAAAGCAGGTAACCTAGGCCAACCCGGAAAACCAATACGAATCCTGCTGGAGTCGCGTACTACACGCCTTTACCGCCTTATCACGGTCTTTGCAGTCGAGGACAGGCCTCCAAGCACGACACAGCGCGGTGGCGAGGCCTACGCTAGGGCAATATAATAATCTTGGCCAGAGATGCAATTGAGGGACGTAAAGCCTCCAGGCCAGGTGTAAGCCTGACCAATTAGTCGCCCGTATTGGCCTTGGAAACTCCAAGTTGGACGCCTCTTGGTATCTTACAGGCCGACGAGCAATCACCCCAAGTTTCGAGGACGCGCATTCAGATGTTGTGCGTAGTCGTGTCTCTATCACTCGATGAATTCAAACTGATTGATTCCCAGCGAGTAACGAATCTTTCTTGTGCATCGGTGTCAGCCACGTCCTCTTTACCGAATCGACCCATATCCTCAAATGGGAGTGGGCCACATTGGGAGATCATGCTTACATTCAAGCAGCTCACAAAGGTCATCGATATCTGGTCGGTCGGCTGTATCCTCGCCAAGATGCTTTCCGGCAAGCAGTCTCCTCCCCGTCCCGTCACACCATTACCACCTCACGCTCGACGTGCTTGGTACACCCACCCTGGACAAGTGTTGAATGCCCTCGCACATTCGTATCTTGGTCCTGATGAATCAATGATGTTCGACTGTAAGCTCTTCGTGGAGCTGCTTTGCGTGCGATACTAATACCCCTTTCAGTGCTCAAGCATGCGAATAGCTCCAGAAACTACTTTACGACGAGATCATGTCTTTCCGACCACCGTCGACTTGCTTTTGTCGCGATGCCATGACACCTGTTTGTCACTTGTTCCTATCTCGCCCTTCAGCGAAGGCATACACCTGTTCAAGGATGCTGTTATCAACTCCTTCGAACCGTCTGCTCGTCAAATATAGTTCCTCCCTCCCCTTGCCTCTCGCTCGGTTTCGCCATCGACCATTCGATGTGAATGCTCGCTGTCAGTAATAAGCTGCATTATGTTCATAGCATAGTTCTTACGCTAACACTTGCTCACCGAGCGCTTCAAGTATCGAAAGGACGCCTTGAGCGTGAGGCTCCTATATGTGAATATTTGGTCCCAGCTAGGCCTCCAATTCCAAGCAGTCCCCGCTATATATCCAACAGCTCACCTGGAATTTCACGCGACATCCGGACTGCTTCACATCTCGCGCGCAGCCGACGCAAGATGCGTGTTCAAGCTCACCAACGTCCCCAAACCATGATGGCAGAGATAGCATTCGTATGCAGTCCGGCGATCCAAGGCAAGTTCGGTAGCGGAATAAGTGATAGACACATGAACAGCAGATGACGAGGGGCCCATAATGCGGCGGGCGATGGAGATGCTGGGATGAATTGCAGCCGCCCTTCTTATGTGTTCGGCGATGCTCTATGAACACCTCGTTGAAACTTCGCTCGGGCACATCACTGAGAATTCAGACAAGCACAACTTCAAAGGAGGTGTTATGAAGCAGAAGATGTGCTGGACATCGAAAGAAACACTGCCATATTGTACAACTAATTATGAACAAAATCGTCATAAATAACCGATGCGGGGGATCTAAAATAACGGTGAATATCATTGAAAAATCTACTAAGATACAAGGCTATGCTTACCTGCGCTCTTCGCCCTTTACATTGTAAAATAAAGCCATAAGTATAAATTCAGCGATATCATAAGGGAGCGGTCACCTTTTCCATCCAGCGAATCTGAGCTTTCAGTTCCGTCAAGCCAAAGAGGAGTACAACATCGTAAGCGAGTTCGTAGTACTTCAGCCCGCCAGGCCCCGCCAAGGGCTTTAGGTCGCTCACCATAGCCGAAGTATCAGCATAGATCGTACACAACGTGGAGAACATGTCTAAACAATACTTATCAGAACTTGTTGTTGACTCGTTGCGACCTGTACGCATACTACGTTGAACACACCTGGATTTTCGTCAACCCAATCTGGTGCAACACCAGGTCCACGGTAGACAAGGATAGGTGACATCGCGTATCCCATCGAGTTCATTGTTGGACCCTGCCTGTCAAAGTGCGACGCAAACTCGCCTGCTTCCCGCACAGAAGTACCCTGAACATCGTTAATGCGACAGAATGGTGTGATGTTGATGTGGTATCATACTCACCTTGTCTAGAATAGTAACGAAATGGTTTGGCAAGACCTGCCTTCCCGATGGTTGAAGTTGTACCTTGGATGAACGGAGACGATGACTGGAGAGGAACGGAACATAGGGTATCAAACATTCGGTCCCATAGCTGAACTTGGCCACACGAGATGACACAAAATGATCGAGATAGAATGATACTGCGCCATCGGCGACAGCTTTATTTCTGTTGGGTGTAGTAGTTAGATTGATAGAAACAACGATCCTGAGAACTTGCAACTGACACGAATCCATCTGGACGACACACTGTCACCTGTTCGCTCTGAAGGGCCATTTGCAAGCTGGCAAAGAGCCATTCGTTGGCAGAAAAGCCACCAACGATGACGACAGTCTGAGTATAATATGAATGAATGGGGTTCACGAGGAACGACAAAAATATGACTTGCCGTGATCGGACTAGTGGCATTCTTCATTTGCTCACGAACAGCTTCGACAATGGCGGACAGCGAAGGCTCAAAGAATCGTGCAACAACAGCGCTATCCAGCAATGTAAGTCGTGAGGGCGAAGAAGGAAAGGAATGGGGAGACCCATCAAGTTTCATTCGTCCATTTGCAATCCCAGCTCTGGGCTCTCTGTCTCTGACTGATCCAAAGCGGATGAATAGTGAGGTAGTCGCGTTGCGGAAGGACATCTTCGATGATTTGTCGAACGTGTCGATGATGTGTGAAAGGTCGTCCGGATTTCCGAATCGAGTGCCCTCCAGAACCTCTATCGCAGAGTAAGTAATAAGAAAAAGCACGCGATGAGGAGCACCACTAACTTTCGAGATGTGCATGGCAACGACGAGTAACGAAAATCGAGCCTTGAAGATGACCTAAACGTCAGTACAATGTCAGAATCGATCCTCGTTTCAAGACCACTGGTATAACTGACATTGAGTAGGAGCTATTTCTTCATAACCACCCGACGGTTGCTTTCGATATGCACTGAGATCGATAGTACCTCCTCCGGCATCAACAATGACAACACCCTTGTCGAGCTGTGGCTTTGTCACGTCGGCTTTAACATAAACGAGAAGGAAAGCTCACCGTCTGGGAACCGCCGAAAGCGCCCTTAGCAATACAGTAGTGGAGGCTCGCTTCGCCTTCCGTGACAAATTGCACGCGCTCTTGAGCGTTCTTGCCATCTACCAAACCGCCTAAAACTGCGGCTTGACGCATAACGGCCTGCTGAGGTCCTTCCCAGCCGTTAGGATGTCCTAGAACGAAGTCGATACTGTCCTCGAGAGATGACCAGAATAACTGTCCAGTGGGCGACATATTGATAATATAATCCTTCGTACACTGGAAAAGGTATCGCATGAAATCGGCGAAAACATCAACGAGACGTTTCCCAGCCGGGAGCGGAGGAATGTCGGTGTCGGTGACATGAGACGCGTGTAGCGCTTTCGGGCGGAGATGAAGCTTGAACCTATCTTGCGCATCAGCCTTGAGCTTGAGTCGGCGGTGTTAAGAAATAAAGAGCGACATACCATTCCGCCTTGATAAAGCCCTTGTCCCCAGCCTCGTCTTGGAATGCATTGTCGAGTGCCTCTGCGCCTACAGCCCGTACGATGCCTTTGTTGTCATAGTAAATGATACTCGGAATCTTGGCGCTGCCACCGACATCTTGCTGTGCTGGAAATCTATGAACACGGCGCGATGATTACACCACTCCCACAACAAAATTGAAAAACACACGTACTTATGAACGCCTTGAATAACAGGTGGGATACCGGGGTCTAAGACAGAGAACGAGACTCCAGAGTACGTTGTCCCAATATCGAACGCGATGACCAACTTGCGCCTTGTACCGTTGTATGGCTTGCGGGCTGTCATGTTGACGTGTTGCACGAAGAAACTACTGGGCTCTGACTGCCACGTTTATAGCGTTGGACGATGCCATTTGATAGCGATTTTGGCCTCTGTCCGCAGGGTTAATGTGACAGAATGAAGCTGTCGCTGCGATCATGGATGTGCAACCCCAAAGGAACTGGGAATGAGAATGACACGATGACAAGACTCAGCTAAAGTAACTTTGCATTACACTTAGAAGATGTGACAAACAGTATCCTGTAGACGAATTACAGTTGCTCCATGTCGGTGTAAGGCGCTGGACTAGGGGATCCTTACCACACGCGTAGGTGATGATGGGAAGACGAAGGATTGCGTGGCTGTGCTACGTTGGGACTGACAATGCTCATCGGGCTCAGCCGAAGCCTTGACTCTCTCCTCTCCTGACCTTCCCTGCCTGGGCTACCTAGCCCAGCGCGTCTAGAAGCCGCCACTTTGGGTTTCAACAGCAACTGAATTCCCTCATCTTTACCTTCCCTCCTACCTGCCTGTAACCCCAAACCAGTCGTACACGCAACCTTTGCCGCACTTCTGCCACCATCGCCATTTTCATCGACCCGGAGGCCGTCAGTCCCAAATCCGTTCTCTATAAAGCTTTCATCAAACATTTCACCTCCTGTGATCATCACAAGTTCCGCATTCACGGACATGAACCCGTCGCCAGTGCCCATCCAACGCAACAAGTACAGATGATAGGAAGAAGCATCGATGGTGCTACAGCCCACTTGACAGCACTCTACGAGACAGTTTGTGGGATCAAATCAATGTACACTCATAGATTCGGCAAAACAGTACTGCAACTTGACAAAAAAACAACAGCAATGGTATGACCCTAGTTGCGGTCTACTATACCATATGACCGAAACCGAGCCGATTGAGAACAGAAGACAAGGCGGGAGTCGGTTTGAAACGACGCTTAATTCCATCGCCAACCATCACTTTCAACAATCTCTCCTCATCAAGCAAAAAGATATCGCTCTTGCGCTTCTTATTCCCGACAACACTCAACAACGCCGCCTTCGAAACAAGAAAAACCTCCTGGTCGGGGAGCCCCGCTTGTCTGAGGTTTTTCTTGACATTGAGGCGTGTCCTCTCCGCGTATTCCTCGCGAGCACGCTCAAGTCGTTCAGCAAGGACTTCATCATCCTCATCCCCGTCGTCGGCAGCCTCATCCTGCATCATATCCTGAATATAACGGTCTGATTTAGACCTGACGATGTACGCAGGGATGCAGTACTTCTTGCATGCCTTCAGGATCGCGATGTCGGTGGCGCAGAACCGGTCGGCAAAGACCACAACGATCGCATCAAAGACGAATAACCCCTGGTTATTGAAGTAGTCCCAGTCGGAGACATTGAGCGTCCCCGCGCCGGGAACATCGAACCAGATGATGGGCTTGGAAGGATCGGGGTCCGCGTATCGAGCGACCTTCGTCGTAGTCTCGACTATACCGGTTTGGGCAGCCCCAGTGGCCTTCGGGGACAAACCGCGGAAAGAGTTGACGAGGGAGGACTTGCCACAGCCGGATATACCAGCGACGGCGATATGGACCATGGAGGATGCGTAGCCGTAGCGCGCCTTTGTAGATTCGAACTGTTCCAGGGTAGGCCAAATGTCTGGATGAGCGCCGCGCCTAAGATCGTCGCGCGCCTTCCGCGCCTGCTCCTTCTGCCGCTCTGCTTCCTCCTGGAAACGGCGCGTGTCCTCTTCGGCTTGACGCTTCTCCTGGTCTGCTTTCTCCGCCCTCTCGCGCTCCTTCCGTGCGTCTTCGGCTTGTCGGTGCGCCTCTTCTTGGAAGCGGCGTGCATGTTCATCAGCCGCCTGCCTGTCTCGTTCGGCCTTCTCTGCGCTTTCGCGGGCATTCCGCGCCTCTTCCTCCCGCCTGCGTGCATCCTCCTGGCTTTGGTACATTCTCTCCTCAGCCGTCTGTCTATCGCGCTCGGCCTCCTCGGCACGTTCTGCATTCTCAGCAGCGGATCTCTGTGCGGCATCTCGCTCTCTCCTGAGATGCTCATCGATATCATTCATCGTAGGGTTATCACCCATTGCGACGTTACGGCCGAACCAACCGCCAAATAAAGCATCAAGTCCTCCTAGGACAGTCGACCAAACTCCTCCCATCGATGGATACGAAGACCTACAAATTCCAAATGTTATCGAAGAGACTCTTTAGGAAAAGAGAAGAGATGTACTTGTTGTCGATGTTTGTTGAAACGTAGAATGGATCGATGCGATCTGAATATGTACAGACTGAAGTGAGGTCAACACGGGTAAGACAAACGAACGGAATCACTGACTTGTCCAAAACGCTTTCAGTCGAAACGCCAGGCCAATGCGAATTTTTGAGAGGCTGCGGGAAGTTGCGAAGTGATGGGCCCTGTATAAGAGATGGCTAGCAGGACCGTCTGAGGCGCTTAATTTTGTATACGGGAGTGATGTGAATACAGCGCTTCGAGAGGTGTATATGGGAAAGGAAGTTTGTTTGGCGTCGAGCCATCCATTCGAAGGTAAAAAAAGTACACCGATGACAGGAAGAAGGGTAATGTCCGAGACAACCAACAGTTCAATTCAATCCCGCAACCCTAGACCCAAATTGCGCATGTCAGCCTTCAGCCCCATAAGTTTAACTGACGCGAAGGTAAGAGACCACATACCGCAAACGAAGATGTCGTTATCCAAACACCATTGGGAAGAAGCCCTGCAAGTGTGGGCGATGTGAGAGAACGAAGGGCTCGTTCGCCGCCTGTAGACATGCAGTCGCCAGCGAGCAGTACGCGCAGCGGTAGTAAAGCGGAAGAAGGGTTTGAGAAGCCTTCGTCTAACATTTGTAAAAGGGCGAATGTGTGGCGTCAACCTTAGACAATGCTGCTTCACATCAGCACCCCGAATGCCAGAAGGTAAGGAGGACAGAGATGCCGATGACAGGAGGAAGCCGCTGCGATGCGTAATCCCAGAGTCCTGGATACCACCTTGCGCACTTTGTCATTGGCTTGACTGACTTGAAGTTACAGCATAGCCCTCAAACGGAGACACTGTGAAGCGCGAACCAATTATTAATTAAAACGTAACGGCGAAGAACCATGCGTAGTGCGAACACATACCATGTTATCGGAGAGGCTGTCTCAACACCACGTAGATGCCGAATAGCATCTTTGAACGTTTCACAAGCGAGAATTTCGAACAGCTTGAAATCGACGTCAAAGAGAAGAGTAAGGAAACGCTTCCACTAGGCAATATGTAGCGATCATTCGTCTGCGAGGGGTTGGAAGTTATAAGTTCAATAGCACGGTGGGAAGCTAGAGGGAAGGTGCATTAGATAGGAATAAGGACATGAAAGGCACATATTCAAAAGTTCTAACTACCGTCTGATGTGGTTCATGGAGGGCGGACGAGCGCGCACGACAGAAGGCTGGCTTTATCGCCGTCGAGGTCGTAAATAACGAAATCCAGGAGCTCTTGCGGTAGAAGGCCGAATGGACCAGTACTACTTAAGATAGCAGCGACGATGACGACGAGTGATCTTGTTTATGAGGCTGTGAGGAGTGTTGAACACAATAATGAAAATAATAAAAAAGGGAGGTTATCCAAGCTATTGCAAGGGGGTCGCCTGCGCACGGCGACATCGAAAGACACTCGGCGAAGGAGACGCCCAGCTCCTACGAATCAAGAACCGAAGTCTTTCAGAAACAACGCATCAGAAACGAAGAATAGGCCATAATAGCTCCGAGACTTGGCGCGGTCGCCTAGCTTTCTCTTAGATCTTGTTTCTCTATCAGCAGCCTTTAACATTAAACAACTTGATCACCAGCGCGCGGTCGGATGGCACAGTGAAGTCGACCTAGTCCATTGAAATTCATCGTCGAGCGTAGCTCGTACAGTCACCTCGGCGCCTGGATGGTCCGCCGTTGGGGGAAACATAACGGGGCCGTAAAGTCTCGTCCGATTGCGACGCCGTCCATCGTGTATCCCATATCCTTCGTCCACAGGAGACGGCCAAAGCACTAGTGGTGAGACGGGGGACGAGGGTCTCGTGGTAAAGGGAGCTGGGAACGCGACGGGTTTTGTAGTGGGTTGTTGAGCTGGCGAGCATGGTTAAGCAGAGTAGGGACAACGAAGTGGTATTGGCATGGAGGACGCACCAGATTGACAGTTGACGCTTTAGTGACTTTTCGTATACGTAGTCTTCGGCTTGCTTTGGGTACGCCGGCCTGGATGTGGGTGCTTAAATATGGATGTTATTGGCTGTCCCCCATGTGCAGAAGGATAGACCCAGGCGCCAAAATATGCTGCCTTCAATAAGGCTTCGACTCTATCGACCACGCGCATTGCGTACGACGGCTGGCGCGAAGAGTTTAGGGCATAACGACTCGGAAACGACTGGGAAACGCATATCCCACAAAGTATTTATTGCCTGCGACTGGCGAGCACAAAGTCGGATACCGCAGCTATAACGGATCCAGTGGTCGGAGGATGTCCTGCGTAGCGGGGAGGGCGGCGACGTGCAACGGCGTGACGGTAATGGTAGTGCTAATGAAAGACCGAGATCCTATTTAGGCAATCAACTTCCAACTTGCCAATAACCACAAGCTCGCCGATAATTCCTAAGACCTTGCTTCCTCCCGTCGGGTCTAGCAGGTTGTGATTATCACTCGAAGTTTTGAGAATCGAAACATGAAGATAACAGTTGATCGTTACACAGACAAAAAGAGTAGACTAGCTCTAACCAGTCAAACTGCGAATCTGGCTCAACACCGACGCCAGGGCGGGCGATTGCTGAAAGCGGCGCCTGACTCCGTCCCCAACCATCACCTTCACCAATCTCTCCTCGTCAAGAACAACAATATCGGCCGACTTTCTCTTCCTTGCGATCACGGCCAACAACGCTGCTTTGGAAATGAGGAACACGTCTTGGTCCGGAAGCCCCGCCTGCCTGAGATTAGCCTTGACATTACGACGCGTCTCCTCCGCATATTCCTGGCGAGCACGCTCCAAACGGACTTGCTCATCCTCGTCGTCTTCATCATCTTGCACCAGGTTCCTGATATACTGGTCTGATTTAGACCTGACGATGTAGGCGGGTATGCAGTATTTCTTGCATGCCTTGAGGATCGCGATGTCGGTGGCACAGAACCGGTCCGCAAACACCACAACGATGGCGTCAAAGATGAAAAGCCCCTGGTCGTTGAAATAGTCCCAATCAGAGACATTGAGAGTGCCCGCGCCGGGAACATCGAACCAGATGATGGGCTTGGAGGAATCGGGGTCAGGATAACGAGCGACCTCCGTCGTGGTCTCCACGATGCCGGTTTTGGCCGCCTGAGGGTGCTTAGGCGATAGCCCGCGAAACGAGTTGACGAGGGAGGACTTCCCACAGCCCGAGATACCCGCTACAGCGATATGGGCTCTGTCTGGCGCATAGCCATAGCGCTCCTTCGTCGACTCGAACTGCTCCAAGGTAGGCCAGACATCTGGATGAACGCCGCGCCTCAGGTCGTCGCGCGCCTTCTGAGCCTCCTCTGCCTGTCGCTCTGCCTCCTCCCGGGAGCGGCCCGCACGCTCCTCTGCTTCACGCCGCTCCTCGTCTACTCTCTCTGCCCGCTCACGGGCCTGCTGCGCTTCTTCGGCTCGTTGGTTGGCCTCCTCATGGAAGCGGCGTGCATTTTCGTCAGCCGCCTGCCTATCCTGCTCGGCCCTCTCTGCGCTGTCGCGAGCTTGACGAGCCTCCTCTTCTCGCCTGCGTGCATCCTCCTGACTTTGTCGCATTCCCTCCTCAGCCGCCTGTCTATCGCGCTCGGCCTCTTCGGCACGTTCTGCATTCTCAGCAGCGGATCTCTGCGCGGCATCCCGCTCTCTTTCGAGATGTTCACGGATCTGCCGCATTGTTGGGTTTTCTTCGTGACCAGCTCTTTTCGACGAACAGCCTCCCATGCCCAAGAAGATCTGCAATTTCAACATGACGCCATGAGTGGAGCCTGCTCGTAAAAAATATAAAGAGTACATACTCTACGGTGCCCCGAGTCGTTTGAACTGAATGAATAACGATGACGGAGAGGCACCACTCGTCTGAAGAGTGTCGTCCAAAGGGCAAGCACCAGACGATGCGAGTTTCTGAGTGATTGGGTGAATTTGAGAAGTGATGAGATCGTTATTAAAGGCCGCTGGAGGATCTCGGGGTTCGGTCGAGACTTCGTAGCCTTTCGGGGAGCCATACTATAGAAAAAAAGTTTGATTGGCATCAATCTACATTGTGCACCGCTTCACATAACACCTCCGACGCCAGAAGATAACGAAAACATGCGTACTGATGACAGGAAGAAGCATCAATGCGAACAATTCCCGGAACCCTAGACCCAAAGTTGCTCCCTTCAGCCTTCGCCGCGCTGAGCCGTAAGTCTAAGTGACGCGAATCCATTAAAGGTGCTGTTAAGTACCAGTTAATTTGACATCAATGGAAGGAACTTAGGAAGCGTGTACGACATGGGTGAAGAAAGGTTCGCTCACGCGGTCTCTAGACACGTAGTTGATGCTTGCCCAATAACTGCTCATATTATGATTCTACAATGCAAAGCGGTTTTCGACGAGCCCGTCGTCTGAAAATTCTATCAGTTTGCCTGATCAAAAAGACCTCCGAGGTCGTGTTGAGTCCACGGGCATTGAACGTTGAACCTGTACGTAGGAGGGTGTGATATACTGCCAGTAAGTGATGTCTTCGGGTAATGAGATGCTCGCTTGTCCAATGAGTGCGCGCCGCATAGATCAATATGGGGAAAGTGATGGAAAAGGTGGCCACATTTCGGGTGGACGTCAATCTGCGGCCCAACGCGAGGGTCGAACTCGCACCTTCCAGATTATCCGCCTGGGATAAGAGTCTGACACTCTCTATCCGATTGAGCTAGACGTGCGACACCACTATGTGGCGGGAGAAATTTCCGATCGGCGCAGAATAATATCATGCACAGCTCGATGTGTTGCGTCTATAGAACCACACGGTGCTTGTCGCCCCATTCACTGCTACGAAACCTAGAGGACTTTGAACCCAAGGATGACACTTGATAACACATCTCTTACTGGGACGCAAGCGGAAAGAGTTCACTCACGTGTTACGATACGCAGTTTTTCCCTGTTTGCACGATTTAAGATGTCAGAAATAGCGCTGATTACAGCATTTCTTCCCCGCTGAACAGCTTATTGACCGCTGGGAGGACGAAAGCCCTTGGAACAAGGTCCATTTTTATCAGAGGAGTTTTCTGCCTGAAGACTTATGACAATTAGGATGACAAAAGACGGACCAAGTGTAGAGTCGTACAAGGGTGAAGACAGTCCGGGATGATGCCCAGAACCCGCGATGAGGGAAGGAAAGAAACGAGGGTGTCACATGACTTTTGCCTTGTTCAGTTAAAACCTCCATCTTCCCGAATGCGACTGGGCTTATACCTCAACTCGAGTGGCTTTGATCTTCCAAATTTTGATGAATATACTTCTCTAAGCGCGTTGGGCTAGGTAGCCCAGGCAGGGAAGGTCCCAAAGGAGACGAGGACCAAGGGAAAGAGGCGGGAAGAGAGAGCGGGATTTCGGTATCCGGGTATTCGGGTATTGAGTCGGGTACACAATGGTAGCAGAATCCAGAAGTAGAAGTAGCATGCGTTTAGTCGTAGCACAGCCACCGAATCCAGCGTCTTCCCATCATCATCCTTCGCGTGTGATCAGGATCCCCCTAGTCCAGCGTAATCATCCTCCTCACGCAATAGGAATGGTCGACGGTACTACAACACGCGCAAACTGGGACGCGGCTCGCCGTTCTGTATATACACTTCTTGGAATTATCTCCTCGAGGACTTACGCGCCCGCATACAAGGCTCGTGGCCAGGGCGACGTGATAGTCCTTCCGGGAAGTCCTAGTTTCCCAGCTACCTTCTATGTATCCACGTTTCATGTTGTTTATATCTATCCTTCATTATTCGTATCACGTATCTACTGTTCATGCTGGGGGAGATGCAGGTTTGTCCGCAATCCTTAGGGACTCGTCCTGGTTATTGTTTTTCAGTAACCCCATCTCGCCACAAATCTGGCGCATCGACATGTACAGTGTCCTCCTCGTGCCTCTTGCACATGATCTACTGTAGAAAGAAGAGAAAAACAATGAGGTATCATGACCAGTACATGAGTACAGGCCTTGCCACCAAAATCGATGGCAGCTTTGGTGTTGTTTGGTCCCCATGTTTCGTGGCAAATGACTTGGGGGAAAGATATTGAGCTCAATTCCTCCCTAAATGTACTGTTTCCTAGTTCAAAATGACTTAGAAATCGATTTCGAAGACAGCCCCGGGAGTGGAATTTTTTATTTTGTGATTATGGAAAACTCAGACATCGGTAGAGGCATGTTATGGGAAATCTGTTCCCGGGGCTCGATTCAGAATCAAAAAATACATAGACTGCACTTTACCCGGAGAGAAAACTCCTGCTGTACGCCGTTTAATCCTTCCCCCAAGTATGATGGTAGAACAACGCGATCGGACAATGACATCATCACGCGCATCTGCGACGACACAAGCCTGACGTGTTTTCACCTATTTCTGGTGAGGAAACTATGTGCATTGCTCCCAGGAAAGGATCTCCTTAGCCAAAGACAGCATCTGATAGGTTGTTGACAACCCCGCCAAAGAAAGTGACTGACAGCCATTGGCCGGGTGATTAGATGGTATAAATGGCGACTATATTCATTCTGATATTTAGTGTATACACTATTATTACTTACGGTACACAGTTTTGAGAACTTACGGCGCATTTCGAGTCAGTTCTGATGGCGGGAAGAAGCAAGAGACAGATTTGCCATCGATTCAGCAGGATATGCAGGGAGTAAACACGAACAAACAAGCCGCCGGTTTTGGTGCGAAGGCCTGTACTCACAGTACATACATTCAATCAATGTCATACAATAATGCGACCACCATCAGCCACATAAGAAGAACCCGTAACAAAACTAGCCCGCTCGCTCGTCAAGAACAACACGACATCCGCAATCTCATCTGGAGCTCCCAGTCGCTAATAGTAATAAACTATCATCAGCTTCATCATCATCGAACGGCGCAAAACAGACACTTCACCTTCTGTAACACAGTCTCAGCCAAAGCCTTTGCCGCCTCTGGCGAACTCGCCGCATCCCGTCCAAGAAGCGGCGTATCGACATAACCCGGACACACAGCATTAACACGAATCCCATCGCTCGCATGATTTATTAATATATGAGCTCATCATCCTAGTCCTAGAAACTCACCCACCAGCAGCCTTCGTCAACCCAATAACCGCATGCTTGCTGGCGACATAACTCGCATACCCACCCAGCACAATGTGCCCGAAAATCGAGCTCATATTCGTGATGGCCCCGCGCATGGCAGGGCGTCCGGGGATCCGCGCGACGGGCTCCTGGGAGCGCATCGCATGTAGCTCCTCGCGCATACACAGAAACGTCCCGCGCGCGTTGACAGCGTTGACGTGGTCGTACTCGGCCGAAGTCAAGTCCGCGGTCGGAGACCACGTTGTGCTGACCTGGATGAAAAGGAAACAACTTGAACATTTTGGTACTCTGAGTCTTGGAGATAATAGGACACTGAACCCGGCGATGTTGGCAGCGTAATCGACCCGGCCAAACGTCTTCATGGTGTCCTTGAGCATCTGCTCGACCTGGTCCTCCTTGGTCACGTCGGTGGGAGACGTGAGGGTTTTGAACGCGGGGTTTGTTGCGGCGGAGGAGACTGCGACAGAGGCCGCCTCGAGGGTCTGCGGTTGATGTCGACGAGGTGAACGGTTGCTGCACCTGCGCGTGCGAAGGCTAGTGCGGTCGCACGGCCAATTCCGCTGCCTGATAGATGATATTAGGATACATAGATTGGCATCTGAAAGGGTTAAACGTTGAACACCAACCAGCACCAGTGACGAGTGCGATTCCTGGGACGTTGAGCATGATGGGCGACAGATCGATCGGGGGAAAGAGAGGCCAGGCCGCCCTTTATGGAGGAGCGGTGTACGTGTGTTTCTGTAGGGAATAAGGTGTGATAGCCTGAGCCCATATGGAAATCAGCTTAAGAACAGGTGTTACAAGTTTGATTTAAGTACCCCAGAGTCTGCAGACAGCATCTTGTCAAGATAAGGGCGCCATTCCAAGTGGTGGAATGATCCTCGCGCTTGAGCATAATGTGGATAGTCTACAGAAGGTCAACATCATCCAAATGCTAACGGACCTTCATGAACATACGAAGGATGTCATCTGCATTTCTCCACTCAGGTGTACATTGCAAGAAGCCTGTACACCCATGGTTGCAGACAGTTAAAGAGACTTGGAGCCTCCGCGGCCAAGATTTGTTTATCTATCTCTGTACAATGACTGAGATGATGGGGCCGCGGGATGCAACGGGAGTGCCTAGCGGGAAGCGCTAAGATGATGTGCGAAGATACCGAACCAGCGCCAGCGAACTGTAGAACGACTGTTAGTTTTTACATAAAGAACATGGGAATGGGAGTCCAAGGGCTTTTATTAGAGCTATAGAGGGAGAGGACGAGGAAGCTTACTCTGTCGTTGTTGACGAGCATTAGTCCAGAGTGTCGAGCTTGATGTCCACTTCCTGAGGGACCATCTGACAACAATAACGCCAAAATAACGCGTGAAAAGTTAAAACCTGGATAAAGTGGCCGTTGATTCGTGGGCGACAATCGTCTGGCACATATGAGAACACACACAGAGAGAAAAACGGCTGGAAGCGTACTCTAAAGAGCATCACGAAGCGTTGTGAAGTTGAGTTGCCCATGACGCGCCAGAATGCTTCTTGAATTCTAGCAGCTGGTACGGGTTGGATCGTTGGGGCTTCTCAGAGTCTTTGGTACGATCCGCGTGCTTTGGAGGCGACGGCGGCATGCTTTCTCGCTATGGTCGTCGTCGTTGCAATGATGGCGACGCTGCCGATCGCGATCATTTTAATAGATTTTGTCGGCAGCCTCAAACCCTTCGTTCTCTCCAACATCATCATCATTGTCAACGACGCCCCCAGTCACAAGATATCGACAATACCTTCATATGACTTGTTCGCCGGTACCACAGTGAACGTTCAAGGCGGGTAGAAGCCAAGTCCAAGCTCGACGGTGTACGGTACGACGCAGTCCGATTCGCATGGCGTTTAGCTCACCGTGTCCAGCGTTAATCAACAGGAAGAATCACAACGGAGCGCCTGAATCGCCCCAAGTACGCTCCCGAACCGTAGATCATGACGCGGCTCGGCAGAGAAGGCATGGCGGCTGGCCGCGTATTGTCGGCAGAGCATGCTTCTCAGCCAAGAATACTTTTAAAGGACGCTTTACACCCCCATATACATTCCGTTCCACCAATATGAATACTCGTCCAGCTCTTCGAGTACTGTCACGCGTCCGACCAGGCCTTAGACCGATTGGGAGGCGCACCTTCTTCACTATCATCGAGCAAGGTCAGGAAGGATGGAGGCTTAGGTGCGTCGTTCGTCTTCTGCACTAGCGGAATCCTGACGTCTCAACAGTTTCGGTCGTGATCCAGTGCGACTGAGCCCCGGCATTCGCTTGTACATCCCGCCCTACCACAGCATCCAAAAAGTCGACTTGCGTGAATCTTCAATAAGCATACAGGTATTTTACAAATGGTTGGACAGTGATCGCGATCACAATAATTAAATCAAACAAATCAAAAAAATGCAGAATTCGTCGAACACGCTTTCCACTCCGCACCACGTCCACTGCTTCGTCACTCGACGTAAATCTTCATCAAAGACACCATAACGGTCGACTCTAGAGTGGATGGGAGGCCTCAAATGCGAATATGCATACCTGGGAGAACAGTCGGGCGATTCGCGTGTTGGCTGCGCTAACGATGATAAGGGCTTCAGTGGTGTGTAAACCCTGGCGGGAGCCATGGTCTTACCGTACTGATCCCTCTCCCATTCCGTAGAATGGACATAGTAAGGTCCGAACGGCAAGAAGAACGACCGCAACATTGGTAACCCCACGTTCTCGAGACTCGGAGGCCACCAGCGGAATATCTGTCGCAGCAGGGCGCTAAGCGCATCAGGGCCCCACCAATTCGACTGGATTCAGTACACCGGATACAAACTGGTGCGTCCGTAGGGCAAGGCCATGAGTCGGCTAGTCGGCCAGTTGCGCCATCATGCGAGGCTATTCCGTCGGACTTGTCTGCCCACCACAATCTCCAACGCTCTCACCTCTCGAACCGTTACCCTCTTCGCATCCCGCTCCCGCAGTTTCCTGGCCATCAAAACAGCACCCGCGGCGATGCCTGATGCCCGCGTGGTGCGAAGAGCTCTGCGCCACGTTAATTCGCTCGGAATCGCAGCTACGACTGCACAGTATCTATGTCCTTATGTATCTATCCTATCTCTATCCATTCTCCACCATATTGTAGCCGACCCG
>QLPD01003570.1:0-10265 GCA_003314085.1 Hymenopellis raphanipes
CGACAATCGTCGCATCCTAGGCGGTCGTGGTAGTAAGAGAAAGAGAATAAAATGACCCGATCGCACGCTTACGCGTCCTTTCGGATCTTGGCCCGAATGGCCGGATCACGTGAACTCGCCTAATGGGGAAGGAACGGTCGGTCGGTCGACGCCTGGAGCTCTAAAAATATTTTTATACCATATATAGGTTGACAAAATCCCGCCACCCCCTTGCATACGGGCCTCTGAGAAATCAATGGTAAGATCACCTGAGCGTGAAATGACAAGTTGACAGTGAGGGGTACGAAGGGCAGTGATCATTGTGGAGGGAAGCCACAGAAGTCTTTCCTGTTGCAGAGAGACCAACCAGCCATCATTTTGAACATGCCAAGGTTGTCGACTTGCGGGAGCTGAGGGAAAAGTCAGTAAGGAACATACAATCAAGGAAAATAATAGTAATATAGAGTTTTATTAAAAAACCAGGACTGCTCACAGGATGTGAATGTCAAGAACAGTGACCACGTGAGCACAAGACCGCTCAGGCCGCGACTAGGGGAGCGATGGGAGAGAGAGTAGATAGAGATGATATAGAATAAGCGTAAGAGACGCTGTGCCAGCTCGACGTAGTACAGAGAGGACTGTGTAGTACGGAGACAAAAGAGGACAGAGTGGGGAACTAGCTACAAGACCGTGCGTATATATATCTAACCTGTCGTCGCGACGACATCCAATCCACCTGTCCATCCAGTAACCCGGGCGGTCCGAGGCAGCGGTCCGGGATATCAGCAGGCTGTCCAGGTGACAGTCCCATGGTGATTGACAGGATCCGGACCGTGCATAGCATGCGGGTGACTTGACCATGTGTCTAAGCGCTCTGATGCGCCACCAATGATGGAAAAGGAAAGGGCGCTAGGTCACGAGGAAGGCGATTCGTGACAGTGAAGGCAATGGAATGGTCATGGCCTGTCTCGATATTCCACACCCGGACTGTCTTATCAACTGAGGCAGAGACAATGTGCTGACTGTCATGTGAGAATGAGGCAGAGCTGACCGGACCTGTATGTCCCTCCAGTATCAGCTCCTCCTTGCCTATCTCTGCATTCCATACACAGATTGTCTTGTCTTTGGAGGCAGACACAATGTATCGGTCATTATATGAGAATGAGGCAGAGTTGACCCAATCTGTATGTCCCTTCAGGAGCAGCTTCTTCTTGCCTGTCTTCGCATTCCATATACAAACTGTCTTATCATGTGAGGCAGAAACAATGTGTTGGCCATCATGCGAGAATGAGGCAGCTGTAACCCAATCTCTATGCCCCTTCAGCATCAGCTCCTCCTCGCCTGTCTCTGCATTCCACACCTGGACTGTCTTGTCATTTGAGGCAGAGACAATATGCCGACCATCAAGTGAGAACGAGGCAGATGCAACCCCATCTTTATGTCCCTTCAGGAGCAGCTTCTTCTTGCCTGTCTTTGCATTCCACACCCGAACTGTCTTATCATCTGAGGCCGAAACAATGTATTGGCCATCATGCGAGAATGAGGCAGCTGTAACCCAATCTCTATGCCCCTTCAGCATCAGCTCCTCCTTGCCTGTCTCTGCATTCCACACCCGGACTGTCTTGTCCTCTAAGGCAGAGACAATATGCTGGCCATCATGTGAGAACAAAGCAGATGTACCATTATCTGTATGTCCCTTCAGGAGCACATCAGGAAAAGTGGTTCTGCTATTGAGTAGACTCAGGCAAACCAAAGGGCGTATGGTTGCCCTAGGACATACAAGTCCAGAATCCTAACGAGTCTCCTTAAGCCACAGTCCACGTGTGCCCCATTCTTGAGTCAACCTCAAGTCAACTTTCACTGACTTGAGTCACCCTCCAGTATGCCCTATATTAACTGCTAAGCAACTGTAGCATGCTCAAACAAACCTAATATATATCTAATTCAACTCAAAATCAAACAAAGCATGCTTAGAGAGAACTAATCATCATTCAAATACATAAATCCACTCATAACCAATCCAGATTCAGCATGAAATAATTAAGATTAGAATATGCTAGCTAG
The DNA here is from genome assembly GCA_003314085.1 of Hymenopellis raphanipes. Lineage (NCBI taxonomy): Eukaryota > Fungi > Basidiomycota > Agaricomycetes > Agaricales > Physalacriaceae > Hymenopellis > Hymenopellis raphanipes. Next base: position 2,044 of record QLPD01003570.1, read on the forward strand.
CTACCGAATAATAGAAACAGTCGACGATTGAACATACATGTCTGAGTCCACTCATGGTTCAAATGGTCATCCTCATTGTCCCGCAATGTATAATCCTTGTCCCAGTGCTTGCGCCAACACTCATAAGGCGGTATGTCCTCGTATCAGTGCTCGCCTCATCACAGTGCTGGGTCAGCCGTCATCCTCGCGGTGCTCAGGTCGTCATCCTCGCGGTGCTCAGGTCGTCATCCTCGCAGTGCTCAGGTTGTCGTCCTCGTCGCAGTGCTCAGGTCGTCGTCCTCATCAAGGTCATCGTCCTCGTCGCAGTGCTCAGGTTGTCGTCCTCGTCACAGTGCTCAGGTCGTCGTCCTCATTGCAGAGCTTGAGTCATCGCTGCAGGGCTTGGGTCGTGGTCCTCGGCGCAGTGTTCGAGTCGTCGTTCGTTCGGGACAGTTGTTCTTGTCCTCATCACTCGGCGCAGTGCTCCGATCCTCGTCCTCGTTGCAGTGGTCATCGGTATCGCAGAGCTTTAGTTGTCATCCTTAGCACAGAGCTTTAGTTATCGTAATTGTCGCAACACTCGAGTCTCGTCATCATTCCAGTGCTTAGGTCGTCATCCTGCGTTGTTGTGGAGGAGTGGTGGTTGGTGGTCATCACGGAGGTGTCGCCGTCGCTGAGGTGAGGGCCATCATCGTATTGGGGTTATCGTCGTCGTCGCGTTGAGGTCGGAACTAGGTGGAGGCGTCATCGTTATGTTGAAGTCGTCATTGGGCAGGAGGACTTTGGGATGGAGGTGAGGTCGTTGTCGTCGTGCGGTGGGGGCAGTTAGTGGAGGTCATGGTACTGAAATGGTAAGAGAAAGTCCAAACAAAACCCAACTTGCACGTGTTGCCTACGTGGCATGTATGCGCAGTCTTGTAACAATGTCTGTCTGGAAAGGACAAAATTAGAGCAGCAACAATGAAGGAGGACAGCAGTCATAACCTGTCTAGCGAGTCAGATTTGAGCGTGGAAGACTCCGCGACACCGACACCACCTCCCAACCATGGGCCCACAAAGCCCTGCTCAAGGTCGGCCTGGCTCTACATGGGCCCACGCTTGGGTGTCGCGTTGTAGTCGTCAGAGAATGGGACTAAGGTTGTGGTTCAATAAAAGGACAATAAGGAAAATTGAGAACGCACCCTGCAATGCGGCCCGTCCGCAGACCGGACAACATTTGCTCTCCTAAGCCTCGCTCTCGAACAGCCTTCGGAATGCAGTGAACGATAGCGCCGGACCGACTGCCCAAGACGACGACGAACAACGACGCCGGTAAAAGTTGTACTGCCTGTCTTGACAGGGCTTACGTGGCTGACTGGCCGGGCAGTGGAGAAGAAAAAGATGGAGTGAAGAAGACGGCATGAGAGGACGCTAGCACTGGTGGTCGTGGTGATGGTGGTGGTAAGAGAAAGAGAATGCCGACTTCTGAACGGTGCACGATCACCATTCGGATCGCCGGACCTGGGATCCGGTCATCGTTCAATACGCGATAGACGATGAACGGGGGTACGTGGGGACCTGAGAGAACACACAGAAGCAGTGCATAAGGTAATTCAATGTCTTAAATGAAAAGCAGGTTGACCGACTTACGATGCAATACACGATCTGCTGGGTCGCGACTATGAAGGTAAGTACCATCTTCAACTTGACTAAAAAAACCTTCAAAAAATAAAATACTCTAAAACATTATGGCAACGCATCCCGCTATACGTGACGGTTCAAATTGTCTCCGTTCTTGTGCTGGAGACTGTACAAGTCGTCCAAAACCGTTCGGTCCGATCATCCGAGTGGTGATCGAGCGAGCTTTTTGGCTGTAAGTCTCTCTGGTACCACCACTACGTCCGCGTAAGCCCTCGTATTGAGGCTGCTTTGTCTACTGCGGGCTTGCGGAGACGATTTCCACATCACGCCCGCTGCCAGGAAGCGACAAGCAGCCGCGTAAGCCCTCGACAGCAGGCAGCGCACGTCATCTTCAGCGGACAACAACAATGATACGGAGACTCGGAGTGGCATAGACGGACTGCAGTCGGGCTTCCAACAGTCGTGGGTTTAGAAGTTCTTCTTTATTGGTGAGCACGACGCGAAAGTACAGAATGAGTTGCATGGGCTTCCGTGGTGAGTTTCCCATACAAGTTTTCGACAGCAGCTCTCTTCTCAACCACGACCACCACAACACACCAGTCTCGTCTCCCTCGCCCGCTCCTTCACGACTCTGCGCCGCCGCTATACAACGCCGCTATACCCTGGTGCCCTGCCCAAATGCTATTTCAAATCCCTTTTGGTCATCGCTCTTCTCTTGCCTCCTCCCAGCACAGCACCCTAACGAGGTGTGGTGCTATGGCCTCGCGTCTTTTTGTGGGCCCGCTCTCGACACTTTTCTTCAGGCTCTCTTCGCTTACGCCGTCGGGCGTGAACGCGTCAGCCTCCAGGACGGAGCGGCAACGTTACCAAAGGATTCGGGTTTCAAGAGGCTGGGACAGCCCCCGCGCCATTACATTCTATTAGTTACAAGGCTTGGAGAGCAGGAGAACGGCGTCGCGGACACATTTAGCCCAGAAAAGTGCGTATTCTGCTTCGTTCTTATTTATTTTATTTGAACATATCCTTTACAGACTTCCCCGTGCGATTGTCGGATCGATCTCTCCTCTCAACCACCACCACCACAACACACCAGTCTCGTCTCCCTCGCCCGCTCCTTCACGACTCTGCGCCGCCGCTCTACGACATCGCTATACGCTGGCGCCCTGCCCAAACGCGATTTCAAATCGCTTTTGGTGACCGAATCGACTTCAAGTCGTTTCGGTCTTTGTCCTTTGAGCCGCCTGAACGACGGCTCGAATCGCACGCACCCAGGACATCAGCACGACCACCGGAGCCCAGCTGGAAGTCCCACAAAAGGACAAGGACGACTGGAATAGCCGTTGCTAGGGCCACGACGCCCTAGCAACGGCCCAACATCGACACGTAACCCCCCGAGCGGGCAGCACACGACGAATGACAACTTCGACAGCCCACCAAAAGTCATAGCATGACGGGCAACGTCTGCATCCGGCCGCTGAGCAGATATGAAAAGCGATGGTGCGGCAATACGTGCGCGGCCCGTCTGCTGACGACGCCGCGCGTACTGGTGCGTTTAGATTCTGTTTGATTCCATTTGCTCATTTTACGGTCTTACAGGTCGAGAATAACCAAAGCACAACGGCAGGTGAGCAGTGACAATGAGAAAGCACGGGCGTGGGGCGTCTGCACACGACGCCACGCAGAGAGGTACGTTTTCAACGGTTTCTCTCTATTTATTGATTGAAATAGTTACAGACAACGAACATGACGGAGTACGAGCGCGCGACGCGGCGCAGCAACGGCAGACAAGGCCCCCGACACTCATGACAGTACCACCCTTCATGTCATCATCCTTCCCCACCCATCCTTATCCTTTCAGTATGGGTATGCAGGTTGCTCATTTGAGCATCCCGCACCTTACTGAAATGAAATCCTCTCCTCTCGAGTCCTCATACTTACGTGGCAATCCGAGTCGCGATCCGTGAGTCGATCCGCGGATCGGATCTGCTTCGATCCGGATCGCCTGGCGGATCACGGTCATGGCTTTGTAATTAACCTCCGTACTGCCGAATTAGAATCATGTCTCGTCGAGTATAGTTCTGCAATCTATATCATATTCATTGGACATGGTCATGTGGAGTGTTGCGCCAACTTGAAGCTAACTGTGAATCAGATAAGTGGACTCAAGTTAGCTGCTGAGGATACTCAAGTTGACTATCAAGGGTGCTTAAGTTGCCTATTAAGGCTACTCAAGTTGACTATTAAGTTACATCAAGTCAACTATCAAGTGAACTTGAGTTCACCATGGTACCTGTATGCACTCTGGTGGACTAGAGGTATAGGTCTATCTTTGAGGCAACTAAATGCCAAAGTGATTTTCCTGATGCAGCTCCTTCTTGCCTGTCTTCGCATTCCATATACAAACTGTCTTATCACGTGAGGTAGAAACAATGTGTTGGCCATCATGTGAAAATGAGGCAGCTGTAACCCAATGTGTATGCCCCTGCAGCATCAGCTCCTCCTGGCTTGTCTCCACATTCCATACTCGGACTGTCTTATCATCTAAGCTTGAGGCAGAGACAATATACGGGCCATCAAGTGAGAACGAGGCAGATGTAACCCTATCTGTATATCCCTCCAACATCAGCTCCTCCTTACCTGTCTCTGCATTCCATATACGAACTGTCTTGTCATATGAGGCAGAGACAATATGCTGGCCATCATGCGAGAATGAGGCAGCTGTAACCTGATTTATATGTCCTTGCAGCATCAGCTCCTCCGTGCCTGTCTCCACATTCCACACCCGAATTATACTGTAGTATTTCAACCGCATCTTCACAAGGGTGGACACCGGACACATCATCTTCACTAGGACACATCTTCATTTCGCCTAAAAGGGTAATAAAATTACCATAAAAGGCAAGCGCGGCGGAGCCGCGCCACTAAAAAAGGCAAATCAGGGTCCAAATCCTGCTTTGGACATAGGACAAAGTGCCCAGATCTTCACTTCACAGGTGTCCCGGACACCGGACGTGAAGATCCGGTGGAAATAGTACAGTATTGTCCTTTGAGGCAGAGACAATGTGTTGGCCATCATGTGAGAATGAAGCAGCTGTAACACAATCTGTATGTCCCTTCAGGAGCAGCTTCTTCTTGCCTGTCTTTGCATTCCACACCCGAACTGTCTTATCATCTGAGGCAGAAACAATGTATTGGCCATCATGCGAGAATGAGGCAGCTGTAACCCAATCTCTATGCCCCTCCAGTATCAGCTCCTCCTTGCCTGTTTTCACATTCCATATACGGACTGTTTTGTCATATGAGGCAGAGACGATGTGCTGGTCATTATGTGAAAATGAGGCATATGTAACCTCTTTGATATGCCCCTTCAGCACCAGCTCCTCCTTGCCTGTCTTCACATTCCATACACGAACTGTCTTGTCGTGTGAGGCAGAGACGATGCGCTGACCATTATATGAGAATGAGGCTGACCTAATCCAACCTGTATGCCTATCCAGCATCAGCTCCTCCTTGCCTGTCTCCACATTCCATATACGGACTGTCCTATCATTTGAGGCAGAGACGATGTGTTGACCATCATGTGAGAATGAGGCAGAGTTAACCATAGCAGTGTGCTTTGTAATCGTAGTTAATAAGTGTTCTCGCTTTCTTTTACCTGACAAGCTTGGAAGTCCTATAAAGCCTTTTTTCCATGTGTGCAAAAGCTTTGAGTCTCCATCATAGACAGCCAGTGCAGAGATATATAGATGAGGTGTTGATGCTGCAAAAGCATTGGAGGTGAATGATATTGCAAAATTCCGAGCATCTTCTAGATCATGTGATAGTATAGCGGCTACTCCATCTTCTGTTTCACGTTGCTGTACATACTTAGGATTTAGTTGCAGCTTAATAACATTTGAAAAACTCACAACTTTTAGAGCCTCATATGCAATTCTGAGCACTATTGAGCACTCGCCACCCTGACCAATGATGTTCATAGTCTCGATCCAGAAAAGAAGCTGGCCATCACAAAATGCACGTAATTTTGAGATGATGCTTTCGACTTGTTCATGTTTAGCTGTTGGACCACTTTGTAAGCCATAGGAGAGATGTTGTGCCCAGTGGCAACAAACATATCGCAGGAGAGGTGTAATAAGCTTCTCCTTATGCTTGACAAGGTCCAAAACATCAGAGTCAAAGAGGAAGGAAGATGGAAGGTTGCAAATGTTGAAACACAGATCATGCTCCATAATCATAAAGCATCCTCGAGCCAGCAAGGTCTGCTGAGTAATGGTATCACATGTATAGGCCAGACTCCTCTTGAAGTCACACATGAAGTCATAGAATGATTTGTGATACCAGTATATGCAGCCATCTTGCTCTGACACATATAACACAGCGTGAAGATCTTCAATAACATGACCTGTGAAAGCCACGTCACACGCAGAGTCGCATATAAGACCACTAAGCACTTCAATAGATACTGGCTCCTCTGTGCATAGAATGGTGTATAGAATTTTGAGGCGCCTGTGACGAAGTGTTTCTCCAACTGACCCGAAAACATCCTGCAGTACTTGACTGTACAGGTGATCCACGGGTAGCACATCGACACTGTCAGACCGTGTAGGCCAGGCCTGTAGTAGACTCTTCAACTGCCGAAGCTGCTCACTGCCGTAACCTTGTGAAATAAACCTGACGGCAGTGGCGGCGTATACAAAAAGACCATCAGCCCTCTCTGCCAGATCCTCAAGCTCATGTGTACCACGGAGATTGGGAAGTTCAGCAGACAGAAACGTGAGAATGTCGCCCTGAACATTGACTTTGGGCACCTCCTCGAGATGGCAGATAAAGTCGGAGGGAAGAGCAATACACCTCTCAACCAACTTTGGCTCTCGCCGACTGGTGATGAGGAATTTAAGCCCGTTTAAACGGCCTTTTTCGACGGTAGATATCAACTCGTTCAAGAAGTCCCAGCCACCTTGGACCTCATCCAGAGCGTCGACGACGACGACACAAGGAGGAAAGTCGGGGAGGCGGTGGCTCATTGATTTCTGCCATGGTTCGACAAGGAGATCATTCATCTGTTTAGCAGAGGAATCGGCGGAATCTAAATCCGCTTGAAGAAGGGCAGTAGCGAAGGAACGTGAATAGCGAGCGAGTTGATACACGATGGAGGGAATGATATACTTTCGCTCTCTCAACTCTGCGAGCTGTCGGGAGCAAAAGAAGGAAGCGCCAAGGAGTTTTGGATCTCCAGCATCGAGCGACTTGCACACCGAGTACGCAATCGTCGACTTTCCCATCCCGGCCGAGCCGTTCAGCCAGTATATGGACGCTGAGTTCTCTGAGGACTGTTTTCGCGCCCACTCGACTAGGCGTTGAATGATCTCGACACGCGTCTTAGGAGTACACTCCCCGCGTGTAACACCGGCTGCCTCGGAATCGACATCGGCGTCGTAGCGGGCCTGACGAGACCGGGGAAAGCTATTGAGGAGGAGTTTCTTGAGATCGGAGAGGATGGTGGCGGTATTGCGTTCGATACTTAGGGATATGGCGAGCTAGCCAGACTTTTTAGGATGGATGAGTAGGGTAGGAAAAGCAGATACACACATGAAAGTCCTTTGTGCTTGCTTCCAAGTCTTGGAAGACCCTCTTGAGTGCTCTGATATCATCGTCGCTAGTCAAGGTACGTTTCAAAAGGCCCCTCGATGCCATAAGTTGAAGTTTAGAAAGCTGCGTAATGAGGACTCTGAGACGAATAATATGAGGTTGTGTCCAACTACACGATTACGACGTACTTGGCAAACTCATCCATGCGTTCGTTTGTGACTTTGTATTCCGGATCCGACTGCATGAGGGCGGTGTCAATGGTCTGGAGGCGAGTCCATGTGTGGGCTATCATGTCACGCATATCCTCCCTACCATCGCCAACTTGCTGCATTAGAATATATCAGTTCATGCCAAGCAGCGGAACGTTACGAATTCACGTACATGAAACAGAGTAATCAACGTATTAATCGCGCCAACGGGAGTCTTGAGTGGGGTTCCGTCCAGGAACTTCTCGGCTCTCTTCAACAGCATCTCAATGCCACTCCAGGTGACTTTGGCTGCTCCCTTCCAGTCGGTCGCAGCTTTCTGGGTCGTTGCCACGGCAGGCTCTTGCCCAGCGCTGACCACGTCGATAGGCACTGCATTACGCACGTCGTGAGCCGGTTCTCCTTCCTCCTCTCCAATTCTCATGTTTGCGGACGCCTCTTCCGTCACTGCCTGCTCTTCGGGGCCTCCGACCATAAGCTGAGCATGCGTCGATTCTGGCGGGGCAGGCTCCTGGCCTGTGCTGGCCATGTCGACAGGCACTGCATCGAGCACGTCGTGAGCCGGATCTCCTTCCTCCCCTCCATTTCTCATGGAAGTCACTGCCTGCCCTACGGAGACCGTAGGCTGGGTGGATACCGGTCCTGGCGGGGGTCCTGGAGCAGATCCACGGCGCTTGCGGTGGAATTTTTTAGAAACTTTATCAAAGACTTTGCGCATTGTTGTTGAAACTTGGAAGCGATGGACGATGCGGTATGAAGGAAAACTTCGTTCGTGGGAAGACACATGGCAACAGCATGTCCGTCATCGGCACTTGGGAAAGACAGTGT
>QLPD01003578.1:0-60071 GCA_003314085.1 Hymenopellis raphanipes
CATTATTCAATTGTGCTCTGCTATGTTATTGCTATCTACTGTAGAAAATGTTCTAAAATGTTCTAAATTACTGGCTGCTGCCTGAGTATGCATAAAAGGTCATAAATAGTGCTAATATGGCAATGTTGACTTTTCCTGATGAATCATCTGATCGCGTGCTTTTGTCTTCGACCACCACCTGGCACCAAAAAGCACTGCACCGTGAGCGCTATTTCTGTCCCACGTTTCTATCCGACTGACTCTGCACAAGGCTAAGAATGTCAACTTGCTCGCGCTGCGGATTTACACCGCAAGCCCCATCCGTCACCGACTCGCAGTTGGCTTGGAACATTGATGTTCTCAGCGTCCTACGTTCGGGACATGCGCTACCTAGCGCCGCGATTCCTTGTGTACCAGCTCGCGTCGCTGTACTTGAGGCTCGTCACCAAGCCATGCAAGACGACCTGGCATGTCTCGAAGAGCTTATAGCCCAAAAGCGCCAGGAGATCGCATCAACGCGTGCCGAAATCGAACAGACCAAGTCCCTTGCCGCGCCCATTCGCTCTATTCCCCGTGAAATCCTCCTCCACATTTTTTCCCTTGTGGATGTATGGTCGTTACATCCTCAACAACCCCCGTGTAGCTTCGGCCATGTGTGCAAGTTCTGGCGCACATTGTCGCGCTCTGCCCCGTCTCTGTGGTCCTGCGTGCGTGTAGATTACCTGGGCATAGTCGATGTCAAGATTCCCCTCGACCTTCTTGAACAACACCTCGTCCTTTCCAATCCACGCCCTCTTAATGTGAAGTTACAACTGTTTTCATCCGCGCACTCAGGCCAGGCTGTATTTAACGCGCTCTCTGGGCATTCTATCCGACTGCAAGAGCTAGACATCTGCGGTGAGAGATTCGAGATGGAATGTTTGTTTGACTTGCTCTCCAAGGCTAACCTGAGACTTTTGGAACGTCTCAAGGTGCGGACCTTCGGCGCGCCCTCGGTATTGGATGCATACGATGTCGTGTTCCATGCGTCTCTCGATTCCCTTGATATGGACCTGCCGTTCAGTGCTTTCAAATCCGTACAAGGGCAGTGGCAGACTTTGACATCCTTCACCGGACCCTTTGCAGGCGCAGCACCATTCCACCAGTTTATTGTCGCCGCAGAGAACCTCGTGGATTTGACGATTTCTTGCATAGGCGATGACGTGGACAGCCAAACCAGGTCTGTATTTGTTCACCAGAATCTCACTCGCTTGGCTGTCAGTCCGTCATGCAGCATGTCCCTTGCCCTCGACAATGTATCCTTTCCACATCTAGCGGAGTTGATTCTCGACGACGATCGTTTGCCTCACGGAACCTGTCCACTCCAGCCACGCCCAAATTACGACACGGTTCTTAGTCGCCTTCTCAATCGCTCTCGTTGTAATCTGAAAACCTTCATCATCAGCGATGTATACCTCGAACCGCAGACTCTCGCATCCATTTGGCGAATGTCAAATCTCATATCCCTCCATCTTGACCTCGGCTTTGAGGCATATACTTTGTTGGGCCAAGCCTCAACACTGCTTGATAGCCTGACAGTCACGTCCTCTCAACAACCTCTCCCTGGCCTGCGCGAACTAAAAATTACATGTAGGATGGCAGTAGACCATTTATTCACCAATCCAAAACTTTCTGACATGGTCGCGTCGCGGTGGAACGTTGCGGGAAATGTTTCAAGGCTGTCAAAGTTGACGCTGGAGAACTTCATCCGACCTGACGACGGGGACATCACATATGAGACCTCGACACTCGCGTCGTTCTTATTGAATTTGAAGGACCAGGGGCTGGATGTCGTCTGGATGGGGTTTTACACCCAAGATGTGCTTGCAGATGCGCAAAAGGTCGTAGAAAGCTACCTTTGACTGCCTCATCTTTCGTATACTTACACCCTCTGCACGTTACAATTTGAGGCTTTATGATCACTTCTCGGGGTGTAAATCGATAGGCAAGAAATAGTATGATTCGTATGTGCCCTCGTCTACATTTGTTGACTTTCCCGCCTACCAGGATCAGAGAGAAGATGGTCTGAATGTTCAAGTGCACGACTTCCAACACCATCGCGAATCGCACACCACGACTACCCTTCTTCTTACGTCCACCACAATAGACTTGCTCATTCACCTCCCCTGCGCCCTCATTCCTCTGTTCACGCTCCTCCTCAACTGTTCTCCACTTGAACCGGATATCCTGGGCATATCTCCACTGTCACTTGACATCCTCCAGCTCCCCTTGAATCCGCACATGCTCTGCCGCGCTCACCTCAAGGCTCATCCTACGCATCCCAACCTAGGTCGGCTCCACATAAATGGCGAGTGCTTCGGCGAGCTCAGACTGGGGACGAGCAATGTTCCGTATCGTGCACGATAAGATTCCCTGAACCATTCCGAATCTCCTCCTCCAACTGCAGTATATAGCCGACCCCCGCCTGGAATTCCGTTCCTTTAACCGCGGCTGGACGCAGATTGATCTGTCGTCGTTTCCTTTTGCGCACTGGTTTCCGCTAGTGTATCGCTAAAGAAATGGAGGGCAATGGACGATAGCAAAACCGTATGAGAGGCAGAGGGAGGGAAGGTCATTGGGCGTTGGGGAAGGGTAATATTCGAACGTCGATATCAAGGTATAAGGCGACATCTAAGAAAGTGACAACCTAGGTCGTTCATGTACTTGTAGTCTGGCGGCAGCCTGGGAATGATAGGACCCAAAGCGACTTGAGTCCCAGTTATTCCTAAGGTGTAAAATCTTTTATCGTGAATAAGGCCTGGGTGCACATAGATCGTTGACGGTCGACGCGTCAGGGTCCTTCAAGTATCTTCGTATAAACACTCTAGAAGGAAGGAGTGACGAATATGGCGGCTGTTATGACATTGCTAGAGGCTAGCGCAAGAACAGTCGTCCTTCGATGCTGATGACGTCAGCACATCCTAAAAACTTTCTGTTTGCTTCAAAAGCGACGAGGCGTAATTACGCCGCTTACTTGAAAAAATGGAGAGAAGGAGCACGCAAAGAAACCAACGCTCCAATTGCAAGGCCCACATTCGCGATTCAGATGGGCGCTGCATAGGCGGCTTTCCGGCACCCTGTCCTCAAGTTGGGATTAGCTTGAACGCCTACAGCTCGCAAGGAAAACACGTACGGCGTTTCGAGTTTGAGAACTCTGAGTCAAGAGGCCGAACGAGAGGAGCCGGTGTGTGACTTCTTCATAAAAACTACCATTGATACGTTGATGCACATCAGGAATTCGTTATCGCCAAGCAAAACTGTCATTGCACGAATGGGTTCAAGACTACTGGACATTGGGATTGGAAAGAAAAGACTAAGAGCGTGGGATTGCGGATATCGTGTCTAAAGATGCTTTAATTAGAACGCGTATTGAAGGAAAGGGAGTTATGCACTTGGACGGACCCCATGATTGCTCTGAGCTCTCTGGAGTTTCAATTCACCTACTGCCAGCCTACATGTCTTGTCTCACATCTGTGCTTTCTCTCCTCCCCAATCTTACGAAATTCGCGTTCCATGACTTTTCCGACGACGACGACATAGTAGCCACGCGTGCTTATCTCGATTTGATCCCAAATGTCTTGGCGAATGCGCCTCTGGTCGAGATGATTCAACACTCGTCCAGGGTGGGTGTACCAAGCACGTCGAGAGTGAGCGTGAGGTGGTGATGGTGTGTTGGGACGGGGTGAGACGGCTTGCCGGAAAGCATCTTGGCGAGGATACAGCCGACCGACCAGATATCGATGACCTTTGTGAACTGCTTGAATGTAAGTATGATCTCCGAATGTTGGGCCAGATCATCCTTTGGACCTGCGGATACCACTCCGTTTGAGGATATGGGTCGATTCGGTGAAGAGGACGCACTTGACACCGATACACAGAACAGGTTCGAAGTTCAAGTTGCTCGCGAGACATAATTCGATCTGTGGACTCATAACGACGCGACTACGCGCCAAGTCTGGACGCGCCTCCTCGAAACCTGGGGATGATTTCTCGTCGGCCTGTTCGGGCCAAGGTAGCCAACATGTGGTTTTCAAGCAAATACGGGCGACCCATGGTCAGGCTTTCATACGCGACACCTAGCCTGGAGGCTTTACCGTGTCCCTCGATTGCGTCTCCGGCCAAGATTATTATATTGCCCTAGGCGCTGATATGGAGTAGTCCTCGCCATCGTGCTGCGTCGTGCTTGGAGGCGTGTCTTCAACTGCAAAGACCGTGATAAGGCGGTAAAAGCGCGTAGGAGGCGACTTTTGGTTACCCTAACGGACATTTGATAAACGCACCAGTTCCCATGAACGTATCAACAAGCCGAAATTGGCAGGAATAAACACAGATTGGACATTTCCAAAAGCGATGATGGTGGTTAGTGATCAAAAGCTTGATCCCCTGCCAAGTGCTCTTGTCTTCTGACCATCATCATCCCCCATCATAAAATTCACCTTTTTCTACATCCATCTCATTGAGCTCCGTCTCCTTTGCTCGCTTCGAACGTGCCCGGGTGCGGCCTGCTGTTCCCCGCCTTTCTAGTAGACACACAATCAGTTAACCTGACCTGTTCGGTAAGTCGGGGTACCTTTTCATCGAGTGTACATTAACCCACCTTTTCAATTTGAAGACCTATATCCTCCGCGATGCCGCGAAAGAAAGCACCTCGAAAGGAAGCGCCTGTTTTGCCACCGGAGCTCGTAGCGTTGATCGCCGAACATCTTTCTGGCTCTACCACACTCCGCTTCTGCGCACTCGTATCACGGACGTGGGCCATTCCCTCCCAACGCGCCCTCTTCCACGACCTTCGTCTGGAAGAATATCTGGAGGTCGTCCGCCTTCCTGCTCACCTCCTACGCTATCCTCACCTCCAACGCCTCATCCAGCACGTCTCAGTTTACCAGACTCCCGAGGACATGATTACGACTAAAGACAACGAGGGCCGACAGCACGAATACTTGTCCGGCCTCGTATCCCTATTTCCCCTCATCTCTCACATAACGTCGCTGGACGTTACATTTGATAGAGAAAGACCCTGGGATACTCACGACCAGCATTTCGTCGAGGCATTCCGTACCTTTCTGCAGCAGTCCGAATCACTCAAAGTCCTCGCTGCCCGTTGTCTTCAAGACGAAGGAGATATACACCGAATAATTTCTTTTCTGGACGGTACCCAGCTCCAACGATTAACTTTGCACATCAAGGATTTCGAACGCACTCCCGCAGATTTCTTCAGCTCGCCACTCACCCTCGCACGCCTTCCCTCACTTGAACGGCTCCGTATAGATACATTCGATGCCCATGAATTAGATCTCGGGTTCCTTCATAAGAACCCGACAATGTTTCCCGAACTGAAGCACTTGGAGATTGTTGTCTACGATAGCATGAATCTAGCCCATTGGTTCACAGATGCTTTAAATCCCGCGGTCTGCCTAGAATCCTTTAGATTGGAATTGACTCGTGGTTTGTTATCATCCATGTATCTTCATGAAATATTTGCTAATGAACCGGTTAGACATACACGACGACCTGGATGGCTACTATATGCCGATTTATTCAAACTTATTCGACAGTTTGCAGTTCAAACATCTACAATTGCTCATGTTCTCGCCGGACGTCGGCCTGGATGTGGGCGCCATCAATCACCGCGATGCTCGAGCCATCATCGACTGGATCGCTGCCATGTTTCGCCACCTAGTCGACGCTGGCTCGACAATTCATTTCACGCAACTCACGTTCACGTTTCCCTATGACCCGGTAGAGTGGGAAGGGGTTGACGATGTGTTGTGCCATGCAGTGTTTGGTGGTGTCAAGCAAATCCGCTTCGAGAAGGAGCCTCGTGAGTCGGATGAGGGCACGAGGACGCTTATTACCAACCTGGAGCATCCAGAGCTTGTTTCGAAAATACGGGATGCATTTCCGTGCCTCGCGAGTCGGGGGGTGCTTTGCTTCGAGTAGGAGAAGAATTGGGTGTACATACGGGAAATTTGAATTGCTCTTTTCATAATCGTGGACTTGTTTGTTCGTGACTTGTGCATAGACATACACCGACAGGCCCATGTATCTCGTGCAATATATTGTATGTATGTGCATCCCTCTTCGTAACGAGTCAAGAGGGCTCTCCTTGAGAGCCAATATATAGACTGATGTCAGTTAATGACTCGCAACGCGGCGAAGGAAGACTTGACCGTTAATGTAGCATGAATTTGACATTAGAGCCAAAGAAGGACCACCACGCTACATTCGCATGAACGACTCTCCTAGGCCTCGACTCGAGGAAGCGTAGAGTTTGTTTGACAAGAGTCTAGCGCATCTGACGCTTAACGGCATTCGGAGCCTTCACTTTGAGACTCGGGAAAAGATAACTCAGGTGGCGTATCCGGTCCTGGCAGAAAAAATCCGACTTGTATTGCCTCGGCTTTCCTTGGTCTTACATAGCTTTGTTGGGAAGGATCAGGAAGGAAGGGTAGTTTTCATGGTACCCAATACTGTGGATGGTCCTGCCTCATCTCCTCGCAGCTAATCAAAGATGTACTTATGCATTTGAAACTTTGCCCGCCAACAACCCCAGCTTTTGTGTCTGACCACGAGCTCGAGTCGACAGTGTGTTTAGGCAGTGTATTACGTTCTACGGAAACGCAGGGTATGAGTAGTAACAGAGGAGATCGTAGTAAAAGGGAGAAAAGGAATTGTTTATGAGCTTTCAAAAGGGATCGTCACTCTGGCATCAAGGCGGGATCCAAAACCCGACACCAGTCTACAACTGTGGTCTTCCGAGCGTCCACCGCGCGCGCGAACGTCCTCTTCCCGCCGTCATCACTATTTCATCAACCTTCACCTGCACCGCTTGTGCCGTCTGACGCGCTTTTTCTTCATCCGCCTCCGCCTTTGCTACCGTCTGATACGCGATCCATTCTCAGCCAAGTATCAGATCGCGGGCTCTGAGGAAGATCACCATATGGGAGTGGATCGTTCGACTGGTATTACTCCACCGGTATGACGGCGGGAAGGGGAGCGGCGAAGGCGGTGGTCGGTACTGAACACTGAACAGGCGTAAACGCAGCGGGGCGGTGGAGGAATGGCAGATTGGGATTGGCTTTGTTCAGCCTAGAGAGCAGACTGGAAACCTCAAGGTGTAAAGTTGGGCATGCCATAAGGCTAGTGAAGAAGTCGGTCGTCGTTGTCTACTACGGACAGAGACATGACCAGGTGTTCCTTGGAAAAGCGACGAGTTCGCGTAAAGCGCGTTTGGCGTCGAAGGAGGTGGCCGTTTGTGCTCTCGGTTCTGGTGCTCGAGCTCTCAACAACGTGCTAGCATTTACGCCGCACGTCGAACAGCACAAATGGGCGACGGTGGGCTAGTTCGGGATGAGCGATCTGAGGACAATCCGTAGGTCATCGACAATCATTTGTCAAAATTGGAGCGAGACGCGCCGGACACTTTGGGCAAGGGGTGCGCGGCACTCACGGGTCGAGAAAGCACGATAGATCTGTGGTAAAACGCGAATCAGGGAAACGGTTTGGCTGGAACTTGACCTACTGGTGTAAAGACCTCGACCCGGTCGGGCGCAGTCTGGTTTGGTACAATCAAACGACGCGATAGCATCATCCTTTTTTCGTTTCTGGGGATGTTGAGGGTGTGTCCGTACGCAGGCTGTAACGCGTCGGCGCTGCGCTGCTAGACACGAAAGGTTGAAGGAATAAAATCAGCAAATGCATCACAAGCTATTCCGAATAATGCACCTCAGAGGCCCACTACGCAAATGAAGAGAATTCAAGGCGAACGATTGGAAGAGGATGAAAGGGAGTGATGGTGGTTGCTGACCAAGCTACAACTTGCCCTCTGACCATCATCACCTTCTTTAATCCATATCCAGAACAGATAATTGGCCACTCACAGCTCTTCCGGGCTTGTAACAGACTGACTCTGCTGCCTCTCTCACCAGTTGTTGTTGCTTTGATTTGTCCTTGTATGTGTCGTTTTTGTCTCAGGCTTCTTGAACTCGAACACGTTCAGGTGTCGAGTCTTCTTCCCGCGCTGATTCACTGTCACCCTTGAGGCTTTTTTTGGAGGTAAATTACCATCTCTTTGCCCCCTCACCTTAACACAAATCGCTTCCTAGTATTCTGCCATGATGCCATACGTCAATACTTCTCTCCCACCCGAACTCGAGGACATGATTATCCAGCATCTTTCCAGTGACAAAGATGCACTGAGGTGCTGCGCACTAGTCTCGCGGACCTGGTCGGTGTTCAGTCAGCGCGCTTTATTTCGCAACGCCCACGTCTATCTCTACCCCTACGAGAAATCAGACAGATTCCTCCACGATCTCACATCTATTCCCCATCTCCAAACACTCATCCGCGGCTTGACAATCTGTGGACACCGCAATTATGATGATATTCCATTATCCACCCACCTGTCCTGCCTCGCATCTGTGCTTTCTCTTCTCCCGAATCTTATGAAAGTCAAGTTGATCAGCTGGCTGCATAGAGAAACCCGATCTTACCTCGATTTGATCCCAAATACTTTGGGGAACGCGCCTCTTGTCGAACTTGATATCGATGTCCGTTCCGTCGAAATCTTCCATCATATTTTTGCGATTTTGGGAGGAACAAACGTTAAGCGAGTTAGTTTGTCTGGCTCCGTTGGCCATCACGAGGTGGAGCCTTTGAGGGTGCCATGCAAGCACTTGCACCTTCCCTCTCTAGAACGCATTCGCTTCAGAGTTAGCGGTCTACAGGAGGAATTCCACAATTGCCTCACCCATAATTTTGACCTTCCCAACCTGAAAGAGTGTCAAATCATTATAGAATTTGTAGAGGATTTACTGCGTTGGCGGGACGTACTGCTTCGAGGATTTCTTCCTCTCGAGTTGTTCAAATTGGAGCTGGGGAGTGGTACGTAGCAATCGCTAACTAACGTGACCGTTGAATTTACCCATGACTGCAGGCTTCGTTTTTGATCTGGAGGATACAGACCTCCCTGAAGAAGATATTTACTGTCCACTCCCACTTACTGGTCTGCCATTCCAACACGTCCACTTGAGCATATGGTCCGGAAACCTCGATGAGACACGCAGGTTCATCGAGTGGTGGTCTTCCACCTTTCGTACCCTTTCCCAGTCCAAAGCAACCGTACATTTCACACAGCTTACCCTTGCGTTCACGGACTCGGATCTCCGAGACATTGATACTCTCGAAGAAGCGTGGAATTCGCTTGACGACAGTCTATCGCACACGACATTTAGCAACGTTCAGAGCATTCATTTCAAGGGACTTGATTGGTGGAGTGAATTGGCCACTCAGGCGGCGCATCCGGTCCTCGAAAATAGAATGCGGCTTCTCGTGCCTCAGCTGGCAAGTCAAGGTGTTCTTCGTTTCGACTAGGGTAGCGGCGGTGCTGGAAAGTGTTGGAGAGGCCGGGCAGCGTACACTCCACAGTGCAGCTGGAACGCGAGGGCATTAGGTTGCGCGCCTGACGCACTGTATATCCACCATTGTTGCGGTCTTTATTCCAGTTGCTATTGAGCTGGACAATACCCTTCACGCTGCCTCTTCTCCTTATAGATATGTGTTTGAACCATCGCCAGTGTCAGTGATGAATGGGATAAATTCCAATTTTATTTGTCGAGCGAGGGTTGGTGCTCAAGGGGAGGCGTAAACCCAGCGGCGGAGGGTGGAGCTGGGATTGGCTATGTCCAGTCTGGCGGGGAGCGGCGCGTGAACGTTTGAACGAACAACAGCCATGTGGCTTCTTACATTCGTAGGGCTTGGATCTCTTCATGCTCTTCGTCTCCTTAAGCACTGCGCGTCCCGGCGCCGGTTTTCCTCCAGACGCCAAAGACCTATCAGATCTTGGCAGCTCAGGACCACACATAAGCCACCAACTCTCCGTCTTCGTATGCTTTATTCCGCGCTAGATCCCCTGCTTGGATGAGTTCGGCCCGGAGATCGACCTAGTACAGTTGTTGCTCCGATGTAAGGCTAGCAAAGTTTTCTGCAGACCGTTACGAAACGTGGTACACTTGAACATTCCGACCTTCTCTCTGATCCCGGTAGACGGGCAAGTCAACAACTTTAGATGAAGGCACATACGAATCATACTATTCCTTGCTCGTCCATTGACACGTCGAGAAGTGATTATGAAGCTTCGAAGTGCATCGTTGCAGGCAGTGTATGTATACGAAGGACACGGGAGTCAAAGGTAGCTTTCTACAGCCTGTTGCGCATCTGCAAGCACGTTTTGGCTGCAATTCATCATCCAAACAACGTCCAGCCCCTGATCCTTCAAATTTAATAACAACGATGCCAATGTCGAGGTCTCATACGTGATGCGCGGCTCGTCAGGTTGGATATAATTCTCCAGCGTCAATTTTGAAAGCCTTGAAATGTTTCCCGTAACGTTCCACCGCGACGCGACCATGTCATAGAGTTTCGAATTGGTGAATAAATGGTCTACTCGCATGTCACATGTAATTGCCAGCTCGCGCAAGCTGGGGAGAGGTTGTTGAGACGGTGTGACTGTCAGGCTATCAAGCAATGTGGAGACTTTGCTCAACAAATCATATGCCGCGACATCGAGATGGAGTCGGAGGGAAATGAGATTGGACATCCGCCAAATGGACGCCAGAGTTTGGGGTTCAAGGTATACGGAGCCAATGACAAATGTTTGCAGATTACACTGAGAGCGATTGAGAAGGCGACTAAGAACCGTGTCGTAATTTTGGCGTGGCTGAAGTGGACAGGTGCTACGTCGCCCATGGCCTTCCTCGAGGATCAGATTCTCTAGAGATGGCAGCGATATATTGTCGAGGGCGAGAGACATGCTGCATGATGTATTAACGGTTAAGGTGGTGAGTCTCTCGTGAAGGAACAAGGTCCTTGTTTGGCTGTCCTCCTCGTCCCCTATGCAAGAAATCCTCAGATCTGCGAGGTTCTCCGCGGCGACAATAAACCGATGAAATGACCCGGCCCCTGAAAACGGTCCGGTGAAGGACGTCAAAGTCTGCCACTGCCCTTGTACGGATTTGAAAGCGCTGAACGGTAGGTCCATATCTAGGGAACGGAGAGATGCATGGAACACGATATCGTATGCCTCCAGTGCTGGGAATGCACTGACGGCCCGCACCCTGAGACGTTTCAAAAGCCTCAGGTCAGCCTTGGAGAGCATGTCAAAAAAACATTCCGTCTCGAACTTCCCTACGTAGATCTCCAGTTCGTGCAGTCGAATTGAATGCCCAGAGAGCGCGTCAAAAACAGACTCTGTGATCTCATTTGAGTCTGGGCGTGACGTCGACCAAAGGAATAGCTCTACATTAAGAGGCCGTGGATTAGAAAGGACGAGATGCTGCTCAAGAACTTCGATGGGAAACCTGGCACCTCTGTTAGGGGGTTCAACAGCCACGCAGGACCAGAGAGACGGGGCAGAGCGTGACAATGTGCGCCAGAACTTGCACACATAGCCGAAGCTACACGGTGGTTGTCGAGGATCTAGGGCGTGAAAAGACCGAACATCCACGAGGGAAAAGATGTGAAGGAGAATTTCAGGGGGAATCGAGCGGATGGGCGCAGCAAGGGACTTAGTCTGTTCGATTTCGGCACGCGTTGACGCGATCTCCTGGCGCTTTTGCGCTATCAGCTCTTCGAGGCATGCCAGGTCATCCTGCATGGCTTGGTGACGAGCCTCCAGTAGAGCTACGCGATCCGGTATACAGGGTATCGCTGCACTGGGTGGCGCGTGTCCGGAACGTAGGACGCTGAGAACATCAATGACCCATGCTGACTGCGAGTCGGTGACGGATGGGGCTGGCGGTGTAAATCCGCAGCGCGAGCAAGTTGACATTTTTTGGCCTTGTATAGTGTCAGTCGGATAGAAATGTAGGACAAAATAGCGCTCACGGTGCAGTGCTTTTTGGTGCCGGGTGGTGGTCGAAGACAAATGCACGCGATCAGATGATTGGACGAACATTTCAAATTGCCTCCGAATTCGATAACGACAAACAGTGAGCAAGGATAACAATTAACAGTCTAACAATTAAGTATACTAGTAACATTTACCATCGAACAAGAAGTATAGTAAAGTTGAAGGCAAAGCAAATAAAAAGAAATCTTCTTGAGCCTTTCATGCCTTCGATGTGGCACGGCCATTGAATCCACTCCCACGAGACTTCCAACCCATCGCAAATCGTACACCACGACTGCTCTCTTCTTACACTCACCGCAATCGACTTGCTCATTCGCCTCCCCTAACGCCCTAATTCCTCTGTTCACGCACATGCTCCTCCTCAACTGTTCTCCACTTACTTCGCCTCCCGACTGCGAACCAGTTCTCCTGGGCATGTCTCCGCTGTCTCTTGACATCCCCCAGCTCCCTTTGAATCCGCACATGCACTACCGCTATCGCCTCCTCCTACGCATCCCAACCTAGGTCGGCCCACAAAATGGCGAGCTATAATTTGCTTCGGCGAGCTCAGACTGGGGACGAGCAATGTTCCCAATGGCACAGCATAGTGGCTTCCGACATCCCTCGGAAAGATTCTCTGAGCCATTCCGAATCTTCGCCTCTAACTGCACGCTACACAGCAGCAACGCCGACCCGGGCTTGGAGCTCCTTCAATCGGCCTGGACACAGATTTCGATTTGTCGCCGTTTCCTACCGCGCGCCACATCTTGGACAACTTGTTCTCACTCTCGGGGTCGGTGACCGTTTTCCCTAGCACTCCATTTCCGAGGCTGTCGTCCGCCTCACCTCCCTACTTGACGCAGTATCTAGAGCGTGTCTCGATCCTTCGTGAACGCGTCATGCTGAAGCCCATGTCCGCAGCTATTGCCAAAGCATCCTGCGTGCGGGATATCAGCTCAGGGGAAAGCTCCTTGGGGAGCTGGTCACGTTCAGACCCATAGCTAAGCGTGTCCTCAACGCGTTTGAGCAGACCAATCATGTCGCTCGGACTGGTTTTCTGCCTGGAGGGCACTGGTCGAGGAGGGTGCCGCGTGGATGGTAGGGGAAGGTAGAGTGATATTCGATGGACGGAAAGTTCGAAGGAGTTAACAACGGCATCCTTGAACAAGATAAGTGTTCGTTGAAGGGCAAGATAGTAGTAACAAACTAGGTCATTCGGTAGGATCCAAACTTCAAAGCAACTTGAATTCTAGATACTCATGGGGCGCAGGTGCATAGATCGTCTACGGCCGAGGCATCACTGTCCTTGAAGTATCTCTATACGACCTCTAAAGAAGGAGGTCACGGTGACTTGCCGCATCGCGACAGAGGCAAGTCGATGCGGGTCGCAAAGACATGATCTCCGTGAAGCAGCTTCTTGAGCTGTTCGCGGGAGATATCATCCTTGAGCACTGAAAGGGGTATTAGTATCGCACGCAAAACGGCACCTTGAAGAGCTTACGGTGAACTCGAGAAAACCGGGATCAAGTGGGGGAGCAACGGACTCCTTAGGATCATAATACGCCTCAAGGTATGGATGTGCGAGTGCGTCCTCCACTGATATGAGCTTTTTGGGATCGTATCTTGGTGAGGAAATCGATGGCGAGCGTATTCCTATCGGGAAGATGACGCCGAACGAATGTCCTTGTTGAAGAGGTAGGGTGCGTACGTAGTCGCGCAAGCGGCGGGTAGTAATGGCATAGAACTCGTCTATGGTGGGTGAACGACAATTACGTCGACAATGAGCGTGCCGATATTGACCTTATTCGCGACCGGGGAAGAGGGGCTTTTGGAGGATACAGCCCACGGCACAGACATCGATGCCCTTTGTGAACTGCTGGAATGTATGCATGAACTCCGGTGCACGATACCAGCGAGTGACGAGACCGGTTTCAGTACCAGAGAGCTCGTCCGTTTTGACAGAGCGTACGAGACCAAAGTCGCAGTTGGGGTTGAGGAGGAGGTTGGAGGGCATTACGGTGGATAACGTAACGAAGGGTTTCTACGACTCGTAATGTCTGGCAGATGGACTACTGTGAATGGCCGAGGAGATCCTTTATAGTAATACGAATGACGCGGTGCGTGTCTGTCTCGACGAGTTCCTGGATTTCTGTAACAAAATGAACGAGAAATAAGGATGAGAAGGGCGAGTAACGTACAGTACATACGCTTCTTTGAAGGCTATGCTGAAAGGTTTGATTTATGTCCAATATTGATTGAATGATCTAATTGTGATGGACCTTTTATAAGTTTCGCTGACGGGTTTGAAACGGTTTGGCAACGCACGTTCTCTATTTGAGCAGCTATAGTTCGCGCAGTGTTCGTAAGCAAAACATGGAGTGAGCTCGAATCCTAATGACGTCTGGATGGCGTCAAGAGCGGCGAAGCGCAACTACGCTGCGTACTTGAATCGAGAAATCGAACGGCGGACGAAGAAGTTATACACCAATACGTGCAAGGCCCACACTCGCGATTTAGGCGGGTCCTGTATATCCAACAAGGCTCTCCGGCGCCTTGTTTTCGATCGTGAATTAGCTTGAGCACATAAGGCTGGCAAACAACGCACGTACAGCGGTCTGTTTTTTAGAGCTCCAAGCTGAGAGCGGGAACGGAAGGACTGGGATCCCCCACTGGTCCAAAGGTTGTTTTGGGATAGTGGAAATATTGGCCATTTCAATAGATTACCGTCAATGAACGACACGAGTTCGTCATCGCTAGGCAAGATAGGCATTGCGTGGATCGGCTGAATCCACGGACGGCGAAGGCATTCGGCCTTGAAGTACAGGCGGCACAACGGTGAGATTGTCGGTATATAACAAGTAGTGTCTGGAAACCATTTGGTTTATCGCTTGCGATCGTCATGTATCGTAGGCTGTTTAAAAGAGGCCAAATTTGGTTGAAATATGGCTTAAAGGAGGAGTTACACACCTCAAAAGGGAAGGGGGAAAGGCGTACTCCGAAGAGAAAGCCGATTGGGAAAAAGGACTCATATTGAGAGGAGGACTGTGACAGCTTGCAGTTCGGCAGCGCGAGTCAAGACTTGAATGCGCTGCGTAGCACCTGGGTAGCTCCCTGCGACGCGTATGTACTCGGGCTTGCCGCGCGATGATGGAACAGGCGCGCTTGGCGACGTAGTTTCTTGTTCACGCGCTGCACGTCTATCCTATCAGTAGCCCGTCAATCAGAATGAACAGTCACGTACGATAGACTGGTAGACGCTCACTCTTGAACACAAAATACATATCTTTCAAACATAGCTCGGCAGTCGATTGCCCACCGACCGCCGTCAAGTGAGTTTTGCATACGAATTGTTTCGAGTGCAAGAAAATCGGACAGATGAAATATGTTAGCGGCGGCGGTCGTCCGTAAGAGAGTTGACCAAACAGCTTCATCAGTTCCTCATCGTAGATGTTGGCACGAATGTGGGGTTGTAGCGAAAAGATGTCCTAAATGTCAATCAGCAAATGAAAGGCAGTGTATTCCCCAAGACGTACAAGCTGGGTGCTCTGAGTTTTCCTACAACGTTAATCCGGTTTGCTAGCGCGTTGGTTGGGCCTAGGCGAAGTAGATTTCATAATCGTGAACGAGCTCAGAAATGCAGACGACAGGTCCAAAGGACCGAAGACACCGGATGTTAAGCGAGATAATGTGCGGGAAAGCATCTCGGCGAGAATACAGGCGACCGACCAAACATCGATGACAATAAGCATGACCTCCGGTGCACAATACCAGCGAGTGGCGACGTCTTCGGTCATGAAGCCAGTTTCAGTACCGGAGGGCTCGGCTGTTTTTACAACGCGTGCGAGACCGAAGTCACAGACGAGGCCGCAATTGGCTTTGAGGAGGTTGAAGCGCTTGAGATCGCCCGAATGAAGGGCTTGTATTGCTCTTAATGTCTGGTAGATAAAAGCGATCCTGTGGGCGAAGGAGACGGTTCATCTGAGCTCCTGCAACAAAATGAACGAGATATACGGTGAGAAGGGCAAGTAGCGTACTATACACTTCTCTGAAGGACTCTATGCTGGAAGGTTTGATATCTAATTTTTGATGAGCCTTTCATAAGTTTCTGTGACTGTTTGGCAACACACGTTCTCGCTGACGCCCGCCTCGGAAAGGAATTTGAGCAGCTGTAGCTCGCGCAGTGTCCGTAGGCAAAACATGAAGTGGTCGTCGAAAGGAGCAATCTTGATCGCGACCTGCCTGGTGTTATTTGCTTCAATCGAGCACCCAAGGCTGAAAAGCAAAACACATACGGCGGGCTAAGAGGCTATGCGAGGGGATCCAGTGGGCCTCTTCATAGAAACTACCGTTGATGGACAACAAGAATTTGCTGAGGCGGATGGAATTAGCGCACTACGACTATGCGAAATTAGCGACCTTCGAATCCTGGGGGGATGGAGCATTTACCTAACAAATATCAGTAACTGGAAGACTAGATATCACTGGTGGCGGCACTCACATACGGATGGATTTAAAGCAAGGGGGCTTCGGACGGCGACTATTGCGATTGCCAAAAGCCATTCACGGAACGTCGTCGGAGCGCACAGAGGCGCTTGTGAGAGACCACGAGCAAACAGAGATCAGTTCCTCATTGTGGATATCGGCGGGACTTGAGATGAATATGGCGTTCTAGCAGATAGCAATCAGCGAATGGAAGGTAGTGCATTCCTATAGACGCACAAGTCATGTTCCAAGTTTTTCTGTAACGTCGAGCCAGCTTTCTAGCGCGTTGGTTGGGCTTAGAAGAACTAGACGTATAGCATGAGCGAGCCCAAGAAGGCAGACGTGGGGCGTCATGCTGTATACATCCATCCTCCAAGGAATCCGAATCTTGGGCGAGATGATGGGGATCATCCTTTGGACATGCCGATACCACTGCGTTTGAGGACATGGGTCGATTCGATAAAGAGGACGTGGCTGGCGGCGATACGCTGAACAGATTCGTTACTCGCTAGGCATAAATCAATTTCGATGCGTGGACTGATAAGGACGCGACTACGCACCAGATCTGGACGCGACTCCTCCAAACCTGGGGATGATTTCTCGTCGGCCTGTTCGGGCCAAGGCAGCCAACCTGTAGCTTCCAAGGCCAATACGGGCGATTGATTGGTCATACTCTCATATGGACACCCGGCTTGGATCCTCGATTGCCTCTCTGGCCAAGATTATTATATTGCCCAGGCGTTGACATGGAGTAGGCCTCACCATCGTGCCATGTCGTGCTTGTAAGCGTGTCCTCGACTACAAAGGCCGCGATAAAGCGGTAAAGGCGCGTGGTAGGCGACTCCAGCTGGATCTGTTGGCCTAGGTTACCTGCTTTGACTAAAAATATCAGCAACTTGAATCTACTGGGTGTTTAATAAACGCACCAACTACCCGGACGTATCAACAAGGCAAAATTGGCGGGAATCGAACGCAGATCGAACTTTTCTCCAAACGATGATGGTGGTTAATGATCAAGCGTGATCGAGCTGCTCTTGTCTTCTGACCGTCATCATCCCATCGTAAAATCCACTTTTTCTACATCCATCTCATTGAACGCCGTCTCCTTTGCTCGCTTCGAAGGAGAATCCCCATCCACGGTCTTTACGGACTCACCAGCATTGCGCCACTGACTTATTTGACTCTATTTAGATTTCTGTCACTATTTCGATGACACTTTATGACATGGTACGCGTTTCATCGTACCCTAATTACCTTTTAGTCGCTACCACCATACACTCACCGAGCGTCAATATACCTGGTCCTCGACTCATCCGCTCGTTCCTCTTCTCACACTATTGCCCACCTTTGTTCACTGGTAAGTCGAGGTACCTTCTCATCGAGTATCACCTAACCCGCCTCTTCAATTTTAAGATCTATATCCTCCCCTATGCCGCGAACAAGCGCGCCTGTTTTGCCGCCCGAGCTCGTAGGGTTGATCGTCAGACACCTTTCCGGCTCTACCACCCTCCGATTCTGCGCGCGCGTATCACGGACGTGGGCTATTCCCTGCCAACGCGCCCTCTTCCATGACCTTCGTCTGGACGAATATCTGGAGGTGGTCCGCCTCCCTGCTCACCTCATCCACTATCCCCACCTCCAACGTCTCCTTCACCACATCTCCGTTTGCCAGACTCCCCAGAACATGATCGCGACTCGTAAAGGCGGCGCCGGCCGCCGACACGAATACTTGTCTGGGCTCGTATCCCTATTTCCCCTCATCTCCCCCATAACGTCGCTGGACGTCATATTCGACAGATCCAGACCCTGGGATACGCACGACCAGCAATTCATCGAGGCATTCCATACCTTTCTGCAGCAGTCCGACTCCGAGCTCAAAGTCCTCGCTCTCCGTTATCTTCAAGAAACAGATATACACCAAATGCTTTCATTTCTCGATGGTACCCACCTCCAACGACTGACCTTGCACGTTAATCCGTCCGAAGCCATTCCCATCGATTTTTTCAGCTCGACACTCTCCGTCGCACGCCTTCCCTCGCTTGAACTGCTCCGCATAGATACATTCGATGCCTCCGAATTAGATCTCAGGTTCCTCCATCAGGACCCGACAATGTTTCCCAAACTGAAGCACCTGGAGATTGTCGTCTACGACGGCATGAGCCTAGCCCTTTGGTTTGAAGATGCTCTAAAACCCGCAGCTCTCCGCCTAGAATCCTTTAGATTGGAATTGACTCGCGGTTCGTTATCATCTTTATATCTTCTCGACGAAACAATTAATTGCTAATGAACCCATTAGACGTCGACGACGAGATGCCGGGCTACATCCTTCCGACCGATGATAACTTATTTGAGGGTCTGCCGTACAAACATCTCCAACTGCTCATGTTCTCGCCGTACAATAGCCCCATTGATCGCGGCGATGCTCAAGCCATCATCGACTGGTTCGCTGCCATGTTCCATCACCTAGTCGGCGCTGGCTCTGGCTCGACAATCCATTTCACGGAACTCACGTTCACGTTTCCCGATGAACCGGTAGAGTGGGAAGGGGTTGACGATGTGTTGTCCCAGGAGGCGTTTGGTGGTGTGGAAAGAATACGCTTTGAGGCGGAGTCTCATAAGGGGAAGCTTATTACCGACTTGGAGCATCCGGAACTCGTGTCTGCCATACGGGATGCGTTTCCGCGGCTTGCGAGTAGGGGGGTTCTATGCTTTGAGTAGGAGAAGGTCTGCGCGAATTACTCTTTTCATAATCGAGGACTGTGACTTATTTTACGCAAACACTGAATAATGTTGTAGCTGACGTCGACTTAAAGTATACATAGACATACCCACTCATATATCTTGTGTAATGTATTGTACTCGCAACGCGGCCAAGTCTTAATTTGACATTAGAGCCAAGAAAGGACCAGTGCTCTCCTGGTAAACATCAACCACGAGTCTACGACAAGGCTACCATCCGCTCGAAGTGGTTTGTGTTCTCCGTTTCCGGTGAAGCAATTCAGTGAAGGCGGAGGGAGAGTCCGTAGTTTCGGTGAATACGACTTGGTAGTACACCTCCAGGAATAGCAATCCAAAGTTGAACGAAGTAACAGCGGTAAGTAGTTGGGAGTCCCCGTTGGTCCAGTGACTTGCCTCTTGCTATCATCCTAAAAATCCCTACCACAGGCCCCTAGCTATGAACAGCTTCTTAACTTGTTACAAGATCCAACTCAATCACTGGGTGAGCGCTATCACGTTCTTGTCCGCTTCTTCCGACAGATAATTTACACATCCGTGCGTCTTCAACCAGCTCTGTTTCGTTTCTTGCGTTTCAAGCACTTCCTTCGCCGCTTAACGTGTTCATACTCGGACAAGCAGGTAACGAAACTTTCTTTTATGCAAGTTCAGTGACTGCTCCCCGTCGCGTTCGCCTCTTCGCAGAAAAAGATACCACGAATCTTTCTTTGTTCAAGTTCAGTGAATGTCTGCTTTAGCCATCGCCAGGACTACCGAGTTCGCATCTTCGCAGAAAAGCATGCCACCGCACAAATGACTACCAGAGCTGGCCGACGCGATGGTCGGCTATCTTTCGAACGACGTAGGAACTCTGCCATGCGCTTGTCGCTCGAGCCAGCCTGCTCTCTTCCCGTTCCAGCGCGTTGGTTGGGCTATGGCGAACTAGATTCATAATCTTCGACAGGCATGTCGGCCCGTATCTACGTCCATCCCCGCCTCCAAACTAGGACCAAAGGCACCGAATGATAATGGGAGGGGATACCACTGAGTTTTGGGATATTGGGCACATACATAGGATAGGTTCGTTGTTCGCTAGGAGTAGATTTAATCGGCACGACTACGCACTAAGTCTGAGTCCGGGCGCGCAACCTGGGGATGATTTCTCGTGGCCTGGAGGCTTTACCGTGTCCTCCGATTGCGTCTCCGGCCAAGATTATTATAATTTATATTGCCCTAGGCGTTGACATGGAGTAAGTAGTCCTCGCCACCGTGTTTGGAGACGTAAGGTCCTTGAATGCAAAGGCGGTAAAAGCGCGTAGCAGGCGAGACTCCAGCTGGATTTGTATAGTTGTGGTTGGCCTACATAAGTTATCCGCTTTGAGCGAAAGTTGAGCATACCGGACGTGTAATAACAGCACCAGCTGACCATGGACGTATCGACAAGGCAAAAATTGGCAGGAATTCAACACAGATTAGACCTTGCAAAAATGATGATGACGGTTCGCGATCAACAGCGCGATCAAGCCGCTTTGTCTTCTGACCGTCACCATCCCCCGTCCTGAATCCACGTTTATCCTAAATCGTCGACATATACTTCAGTGAGCTACGTCTCGTCAACTCGTTCGAACGTGCCCTTTGTGGAATTGGTGCGATCTGCTGTTGCCCGCCTTTCTAGTAGACACATAATCTTGAGCCTGTCCGGTGAGTCAAGTTCATTCATTCACAGGTATGTCAGCTAACCCGCCTTTCAAATGAAGATCTAAATCCTCCCCAATGCCGCCTGATTTGCCTCCCGAGCTCGTGGAGTTGATTGTCGGACATCTTCATGGCTCTCGCACACTCCGATCCTGCGCACTCATATCACGGACGTGGGCCATTCCCTGCCAACGTGCCCTCTTCCATGACCTTCATTTGTTCGAATATCTGGAGGTGGTTCGCCTTCCTGCTCACCTCATACGCTATCCCCACCTCCAACGTTTCATTCAGCATGTATCACTTCGACACACTCTGGCGACTTCTGGAGTCCCCTTTGTTGGGCCCAGGCCGGAACATGTGTTCGCAGCCCTATTTCCTCTCATCTCTCACATAACTTCATTGGATGTCACATTCGACACATCGCGGCGCTGGGATATCCACGATCAGCGGTTCGTGGAGGCATTTGGTGCTTTTGTGCGGCAGTCCGAATCGCTCAAAGTGCTTGATATTCGTGGTCTTGGAGATAAATCAGATTTACAACAAATGTTCTCACTTCTGGATGGTACCCAGGTTCAACAACTGTCCTTGCACATGGAATTCCAACGTGTTCAAAGGCATTCCTTCGAGCCAACACTCACTATTGCACGCCTTCCTGCGGTTGAATCTCTCCGTATAAATTCACTTGATGCCTTGGAACTGGGTGCCGGATTGAATATCTGGCTCGGTCAACACCTGGCGATGTTTCCCAAACTCAAACACCTAGAGGTTGTCATGTACGGTGCTCTGGACCTAGACTTTTGGTTCAGCGATATTCTGCGACCCGCAGCCCTCCGCCTGGAATCCTTCAGATTGGAGTTGACTCGTAGTTTGTTATTTTCTATCTTCCAGGAAACAATTACTAATGCAACGGTTAGGCGGGTGGGACGACCCCTTGCCAAGTCATGTAAACTTCTTCGACAGTCTGCAGTTCAAGCATTTGCAATTGCATATTTTCGCGGCAAAGTACAAGAGCTCCATCAGCCGCCGCAATGCTCAGGACATAATCGACTGGTTCACTGCAATGTTCCGCCACCTAGTCGATGCTGGCTCAACCATTCATTTCACGGAACTCACGTTCACATTTCCCGATACAGCGGTAGAGTGGGAATGGGTTGACCATGTGTTATCCTATGCGGAGTTTGGTCGTGTGGAGCGAATCCACTTTGAGGAGGAGTCTCATAAGGGGAAGTTTATTACCAATCTGGAGCGTCCGGAGCTGGTGTCTGCGATACGGGATGCGTTTCCGCGCCTCGCGAGTAGAGGGGTTCTATGCTTCGAGTAGGAGAGGGTCTGCATGAGTTTGGTGTATGGGAAATTACTCTCTTCATAATCGCTGGGGACTTGTTTATTCGTGACTTAATTTACACGACCACTGGTATGTTGTAGACCACGCCCACGTATCTTGTGCAATGCATTGTATTTATGTTCATCGCTTTGTCATTGCGAGTCAAACTGAGGGCCGCAGTAGATGTAATTTAATCCTGTACTGTGTAGGAATGACTGGCAATGTGGCACCTGAAGGAAGACTTGATCATCTTAATTTGACATTAGAAAAGACCATTGCTTTCCCCGGAAACATCAAGCGCACGACAAGGCTAGTACTTACCCAGCGATCCGCTCCAAGTGGTTTGTGTTCTCCGTTTCGGGTCACACAAACGCCCCGGTATCTGGTACTGGGGGGGAGGGAAGTTTGACGGAGACCGTGGTCTCGGTGGACACGACTTGACAGTACACCTCCAGGAATAGTACTTAGGTTCCCGTTGGTCCAGTGGCGTTTTCTTGAAGTACGATTATGGCACCTTCAGCTTCCTTCCCAGCTGAACGGACAAGCAAGTAGTGGTAAGTGAATCTTGGTTCGCTTTCTAGTTCGGAGTTCCCTCATCCCCGGGTTCGCCATTGGCCCGGGAAGAATGAGTGTTCCCCTGCCAGCTGCTGAGCTCATGGACTATCTTTCGGACGCTCGTCGCTCCGGCGGTCCAAGCCAGTGCGCTCTCAAGTAGGGCTACAGCTTCATGACGCTCTGTGGGGCTGTATTACTTACATTCTAACGTGCAATAGCAACCAGTGGTGTGAAGTACTGGACCGATACGCTGAAGCTGGTCATCTAGATGATAATGTGGATGCCTGATTGACCATTCCGAGTCCCGACACATGTCACTGTGTACCTGTGATCCTGACATGCGCACTGGACAGCGCAAGTCAACGAAAGCACATACGAATCATACTATTTCTTGCCGGTTCATGTACATCCTGAGAATCATAAATACGACAAAGCATCACGTTGAATCGTCGTAGGCGGTGTAAGTATACGAAAGACAAGCACGTCAAAGGTAGCTTTCTACGGCTTTTTGCGCATCTGCAAGCACATCTCGTCTGCCAGAATCCATCATCCAGACAACATCCAACCCCTGATCCTTCAAATCTAACAAAAACGACGCCAATGTCGAGGTCTCATAGGTAATGCGCGGCTCGATGGGTTGAAGGTAGTTCTCCAGCCTCAATTTTGACAGCCTTGACATGTTCCCTGTAACATTCCAACGCGACGCGACCATGTCAAAGAGTTTTGAATTGGTGAATAAATGGTCTATTTCCCTCTCGCATGTAATGTTCAGTTCACGTAGGCCGGGGAGAGGTTGTTGAGAGGCTGTGACTGTCAGGCTATCAAGCAGTGTTGAGACTTGGCCCAACAAAGTATATGCCTCAAAGCCGAGATGGAATTGGAGGGAAATAAGATTTGACATTCGCCAAATGGATGCGAGGGTCTGTGGTTCGAGGTATACGGTGCTGATGACGAAGGCTTTCAGATTACACTGAGAGCGCTTGAGAAGGCGACTAAGAACAGTGTCGTAACTGTGGCGCCACTGAGGTGGACAGGTGCTATGCGGCCCATCATCTTCGTCGAGAATCAACTTCTCTATATATGGAAATGATACACTGTCGAGGGCGAGGGCCATGCTGCATGATGGACCAACAGTCAAGTGAGTGAGAGTCTCATGAACAAATATGGTCCTTGTCTGGCTGTCCACCTCATCGCCTATGCAAGAAATCCTCAGACGTGTGAGGTTCTCCGCGGTGACAATGAACCGATGAAATGACGCTGCGCCTGCGAACGGTCCAGTAAAGGATGTCAAAGTCTGCCACTGCCCTTGAATGGATTTGAAAGCGCTGAACGGCAGGTCCATATCAAGGGAATGGAGAGATGCATGGAACACGATATCGTATGCCCCCAAGGCCGGGAACGGACCGACGGCTCGCACCTTGAGACGTTTCAAAAGCCTCAGGTCAGCCTTGGAGAGCATGTCGAAAAAGTATTCTGTCTCGGATCTCCCAAGGAACATATCCAACTCTTGCAGGCGGATGGAATGCCCGGAGAGTGCGTCAAACACAGCCTCTGCGTTCTCTCTGGATTTCGCGCCTGCAAAACAGGATAGCTCCACATCAAGAGGGCGTGAATTAGAAAGGACGAGATGCTGTTCAAGAACTTCGATGGGAAACTTGGCGCCTTTGCTAGGGGAGTCAATAGTGACGCTGGACCAGAGAGACGGGGCAGAGCGTGACAATGTGCGCCAGAACTTGCACACATGGCCGAAGCTACACGGTGGTTGTCGAGGGTGTAACGCGTCGAGAATCCAAGCGTCAACGAAATCCACGAGGGAGAAGATGTGAAGGAGGATTTCACGGGGAATGGAGCGGATGGGCGCGACAAGGGACATGGTCTGCTCGATTTCGGCGCGCGTTGACAAGATCTCCTGGCGCTT
Organism: Hymenopellis raphanipes; assembly: GCA_003314085.1. NCBI lineage: Eukaryota > Fungi > Basidiomycota > Agaricomycetes > Agaricales > Physalacriaceae > Hymenopellis > Hymenopellis raphanipes. The sequence goes on from QLPD01003578.1 coordinate 24,595, forward strand.
TTGCGCTATCAGCTCCTCGAGGCACGCCAGGTCGTCTTGCATGGCTTGGTGACGAGCCTCCAGTAGAGCTACGCGATCCGGTATACAGGGAATCGCGGCACTGGGTAGCGCGTGTCCCGAACGTAGGACGCTGAGAACATCAATGTCCCAAGCTGACTGCAAGTCGATGGATGGGGCTTCCGGGTTAAACCCGCAGCGCGCACAAGTTGACATTTTTTAGCCTTGTATACAGTCAGTCGGATAGAAATGTGGGACAGAAATAGCGCTCACGGTGCAGTGCTTTTGGTTGCGACGAGGTGGTCGAAGACAAAAGCACGCAATATCACATGATCGGACTAACAATTCGAATTGCCTCCGCTCTAAGGAACACTACAGAGTGAGCACGTCGTGTAGTTACTTGCTATACTGGTTATAATACTTCTAAGTATCCTGGTAACATGTCATATTGAACAGTATAGTAAAGAGGGCAATCACCCGAGACTTCCAACCCCATCGCAAACTGTACACCGCGATTGCTGTTCTGCTTAAGCCCGCCGCAATCGACTTGCTCCGAGAACATCGCCTCCCCTGCGCCCTTCATTCCTATGTTCACGCGCACAGTGCTCCTCCTCAACTGTTCTCCACTAACTTCGTCTCCCGGTTGAGAACCTGCTTTGCTGGGCACGCTTCCACTATGTCTTGACATCCTCCGGCTCCCTTTGAATTCGCACATGCTCCGCCGCGCTCGCCTCCATCCCAACCAAGAAAGTCGACTCCACATACTTGGCGAGTTATATTGGCTTCGGCGAGCCCAGACTGAGGACGAGCAACGCTGCCCATTGCGCAGCGTAGTTGATCTCGTCCCACCGTAGGATTCTCTGGACCATTCCGAATCTACTCCTGCAACTGCACTTTACGGGTTTCGAACTCGGCATTTTCGCAAAAGCAACACCGCCAATTTGAAGCTTGAAACGCAGGTGGACACGATCTGATCTGTCGCCGTTTCGTCTACACGCTAGTACCCGCTAGCTGCATATTCAACAGCTTGTTCTCCTTCCCAAGGTCGGTGATCGTTTTCCTAAGCCATCCGTTTCCAAGTTCGTCGCCCGCTTCACTTCCCCGCTTGACAAGACGTCCATAGCGAGTGCGACTCAATCCTTCTTGAGCGCGCCATGCAGAACGTGAACCGCATCTTTCGTAACATGGAACAGCGCATGCTGCTCCCCCATACCCTACGCTTGCGATACAAGGAGGCGTCCTGCTCGACGGGGAAGACCGGCTGGTCGCATCTAATAACCGGGCAGCTAAGCGTGCATTCTGGTCGTCTTCCACTCGCTTGAGCAGACGTGCAATCGTATCCCTTGGACCGGCCCCCTGCTCGAGGGCAATGGACGATGGCTGTGAATGGCAAGGAGAGGTAGAGTGATATTCGCAGGTAGAAGCTTCGAAGGCGTCGACAACATCATCCTTGAACGGATACGAGCATTCGGTAAAGGCCGGGTTATCAAAAAGGCGACAAGCTGGGAAAGGTAGGATCAGAAGCGACGCGAGTCCCAGATACTCTTGAGGAGTCAAGTCCTGGAGGGAGCCGCGATTCGCCGACTGTTATCGCATCGTGAAGGAGCCAGTGTGAATCCCAATGACGTCACCACCTTGGCTTCAAGAACGGTGAGCTGAAACTGCGTAAAGCGAATGAGCGGGGGCAGAAATTCGTAGACCAATACGCAAGGCCCATAATCGCATTTAGATGAGTCCTGTGTATCCAACAACGACATGTCTTCAATTCGAGTTAGCTTGAGCGCCTAAGGCTGGCAAGGAAAACACGTACGATGGTCACGATGAAAGCTCGTATCGTGGATCTCTGATGACGATAGAAACTTGGACGTCAAAAGCCCGTGCGAATGATATGGCAATTGGTTGAGCCCACCAACGCCATGAATCGTCTATCAAATGGCGATGCGGACCAAGTCGACTTCTGAGTACCGTTAACACAGAGAACGGATTCGCTACTCGCTGGGAATGAATCAATTTAAGTTCATCGAGCATGTGTGGACGCGACTACGCACTAGATCTGCCAGACGCGTTTCCTCGAAATCTGAATAATAACTTGGCTGTACGTTCATATGCGACGCCTGTCCTTGAACCGGGTCTCAGGCCAAAATATTGTCCTGGGCGGAGCAGCGCCTTGTCATTGCACAGCGTCCTACTTGGCGTGTCCGGTCGGCACTCGAGCCGGATTGTCATTATACCGGAAGGCGTTCGTCGAAATCAAGTCATTACCTGCTTTAAGCATGGACATAAGCAAGTTACGCTTGTAGAGCGCGCAATCAACGCACCAACTGTCCATGGACGTATCAACAGTTGCGACTTCTGCGCGGCTGGGCTCGATTTGAGGTTTATACTCTGCAAGAAAAGGGAACATCAGGAGGCCAGCCGTAAATTCATGTAATTGAACGCACAATTCGTTTGTTTTTTTAATTGGAAAGCAAAGCAAAATTGGGGCGACGCAGATTGAACCCAAAAACGATAGTGGTGGTTAATGATCAAGCATGATCGAGCCCGGGCCGCGTGTGCAACGCGTGTGTCTTCTGACCGTCATCATCCTCCGTCCTAAATCCACGTTTATAAAAACCTTCGACATATACTTCAGCTGCGTCTCGTCAACTTGTTTCGAACGTCCCCTTTGTGGAGTGGGCGCAGTCTGCTGTTGCCAATAGACAGTTTTGACTCTAGCACCTTGTATGTTCCTTTCCTGCCATCCATATCTTCCTAGTTTGAACTTGTTCAGATCACCAGTCTTGTCTGTTGCTCGCAGAATAACGGCAGCCTTCCCGATAGCGATTAACCTGTTTGGTAAGTTACCTTCGTTCAAAGTTATCTTCTCATTGAGCGCTAGCTAACCCGCCTTGTCAAGATCTACATTCGCTACAATGTCTCGAACAAGCGCGCCTGTTTTACCGCCCGAGCTCGTGGGGTTCATTGTTGGACATCTCTCTGACTCTCGCACTCTTCGATTCTGCGCACTCATATCACGGATGTGGGCAGTTCCCTGCCAACGCGCCCTCTTCCATGACCTTCATTTGTACGAATATCTGGAAGTGGTCCGCCTTCCTGCTCACCTCATACGCTATCCCCACCTCCAACGTTTCATTCACCACGTCACAGTTTGCCAGACCCCCCAGGACATGTCTGCGAATCGTAAAAGGAGCGTGGCCCGACGACACGAATATTTGTCCGACCTCGTAGCCCTATTTCCCCTCATCTCCGGCATAATGTCGCTGGACGTCATATTTGACAGATCCAGACCCTGGGATACTCACGACCAGCAATTCATCCAGGCATTTCGTACTTTTCTGCAGCAGTCCGATTCGGTCAAAGTCCTCGCTCTCCGTTATCTTCAAGAAACAGATATACAGCAAATGTTCTCATTTCTTGATGGTACCCAGCTCCAGCGACTGACCTTGCACATTAATCTGTCCGAAGCCATTCCCGTAGATTTTTTCGGCTCGACACTCTCCATCGGACGCCTTCCCTCACTTGAACTGCTCCGTATAGATACATACGATGCCTATGAACTAGATCTCGGGTTCCTCCCTCAGCACCCAACAAACTTTCCCAATCTGAAGCACTTGGAGATTGTCGTCTACGAGAGCATGAGCCTAGCCCATTGGTTTAGAGATATTCTGAAACCCGCAGCTTTCCACCTAGAATCCTTTAGATTGGAATTGACTCGTGGTTCGTAATCATTTATGTATCTTCACTTATTGCTAATGAACCGATTAGACGTCGACGACGACATGCCCCTGCCGACCGATGCAAACCTATTCGACGGTCTGCAGTGTAAACATCTACAACTGCTCATGTTCTCCTCGGACATCTACTCCATCAATCGCCTCGATTCTCAAGGCATGATCGACTGGTTCGCTGCGATGTTCCGCCACCTAGTTGATGATGGCTCGACAATTCATTTCACGGAACTCACGTTCACGTTTCCTGATGAACCGGCAGAGTGGGAAGGGGTTGACGAGGTGTTGTCCCATGCTGCATTTGGTGCTGTGGAGCGAATCCACTTTGAGGAGGAGTCTCATAAGGGGTGGCTTATTACCACCTTGGGGCATCCAGAACTCGTGTCTGCAGTACAGGATGCGTTTCCGCGCCTTGCGAGTCGGGGGGTTCTATGCTTTGAGTAAGGACAGGTTGGGAAAGTCGAGTGCGGAGTTGTCTACGCATGTTAGTTGGGACTAGAAGGCAGAGTGGTAGCCGACGTCGCGTTACATTGTTATGCATGATATTGTTTGAACAGCGTGCACCTTGACAATCGATGCAGGAACTCTCAGTTCGACAACATGTAGTGAGTCCCCTGTTTGTCAAAAGCCCGAAATCGCATCATGTCGGGCCGTACGGCGTACATCTTTTCTCTTCTGACAGTCACCATCAACAAGTCAGATAACAAATCGTGTCCGTCTATCAAGGCCAGTACTATTCTCTTGTTCCACAATGACAATGAATATTTGCTCTGTAACGAGCCGTCCCCTTGCTCCCGAAATCATTGAAATACATAAACTATCTACGAGTTCTTCCTTCGCTGCGCCGCGCGATGACATCGTCCATCCCTAACCAGCGCGCCCTCTTCCGCAGCCTGAACCTCACACTTGACGATGCGCCGGAATGAAACGCGTACATTTTGAGACATGGAAGGTTATCACCGACCTGGTACATCCCGACCTCGCATCCAAAAGACGGAGTGCCTTACATGGTGGAGGTGTTCTTAGACACAGAGCGCTTTCCGATCTCAATGTTTGAGACTCGCACGTGTCCACGTCTTTTCGCTTCCGACCCAAGTTCCGACCTTGGATCAAGCCGTCACCACCACGGCTAAAGAAACTACTGCCTACGAGCCACCTCTAAACGCCGTTTGCATCGGTATTCAACGCGTGTGTGTAGCTCTTTCTTCGAGTCCCTGCCCGCACCAATAACGGTCCAGAGTCCGACTTCAGACACCAACCGGTCGCCGACTGATGCGTCTTTGTTAGACTCTTTTTCGAGGTGAGTCCTCTCTCTGATTATTTGAACACGATATCGACGGATTTGCATTGTCCTAGTACTATTCTTCCTTCGTAATGTCATCCCAGAGCCTTTCTCTCCCACCCGCACTCGTGGACATAATTGTCCAGTATCTCTCTGACGACCGAGACACGCTACGGAGCTGCACATTGGTATCGCGGACATGGTCCAGCTTTAGTCAATGCACTCTTTTCCACACTACGTGGCTCGAACTTTCCTCCTGTTTGAGGATGGCAAAATTGCTTTACGAGCTCCTCTCCGGACCCCGTCTTCGAACACTCATCTGTAGAGTGTTAATTTGCCAAGAACACGAGGACAATCTGAAGATAGTTCATAACGTTCCCCCCCGCACCTACATGTCATGCCTTCAATCCGTGCTTTCGCTTCTCCCGAATCTAATATTCATGCGAATAAACTTTCTGCCAGTCACCAACAACACGGCACTCCAAGCCTACCTCGATTTAATCCCAATCTCGGGGAGTTCTCTACTTGTCGAGCTTGACCTCGCATTCATCTGTATCATCGAAGACTTTCACGTTGCCTTTGCGGCTTTGGAAGGAACCAACATCAAACGAGTCAGCTTGTACGGTAAATTCAGCGAGTTCGACACTTCAATCGATGTGGATGCGTCGGTCCGGCGCTTGTACCTTCCCTCGCTTGAATGCATTTGCATTATGGGCTGCGGTCTGCATATTCAATTCCATGATTGGCTCACCCGTCGAGCCGATCTGCCAAACCTGAAGCAGTGCGAAATCACTGTTCGCGATTATTTAGATAAATGGCGGGACGTGTTGCTTCGCGGATTCCCCCCTCTCAAGTTATTCAAATATGAAATCGCATGCGGTGTGTAGCTATTGCTTGCTCAGTTGGACACCTAGATCTCTAACCATCACTTAGATTTTTTCATCTTTGATGACTCGGAAGAAGATGAATTTTTTTCCGTTGCCACTTGCTGGTCTGCACTTCCAGCACGTGCATCTTGGTATCGAAGATGAAAACTCCGTCAAGTATCTACGTCGGTACATCGAATGGTGGTCCTCTACATTCCGGGCACTCTCTGACTCCGAGGCGACCATACATTTCACGGAGCTCACATTCACGTTTATCGATCCTGAGAATGACGATCTTGAGGACTACTATCATGAGCATGACGGTGCTCTGAAGGCGGCTTGGCAGTCGCTTGACGACAGTCTTTCGCATCCGGTGTTTAGCACTGTGCGGAGCATTCACTTCGAGAAGAGTGATCATCAGGCATTGATCACTGAGGAGGTGTATCCGGCCCTTGCGGACAAAGTACGGCTTGCCTTGCCTCGACTTGCAAGTCAAGGAGTTCTTTGTTTCGTCTAGGTAAACCAATGTGTGGCCTTCGGTACCATCCACCTGTCTAAACATTGCTTCACTACTTCCTGTTCTATGCTGGATTCCTTTTGAATACAAAATTCAGAGCGTAACTGTAAAACAGTACAATGTCCAAAACTTGATCGCCGCACCCATATTCTTCACAAGTCTTGAATGGACCTCCACCCGCAGCACAAGCCCAAACGCCCACCTCGCATCACCAGACACCTGCTCGTACTCAATCAACCGCATTCACTCCCTCGCGTAACTCCTTCGCTTCCAACCAACAGCTCATCACATATCTTCTTCTCCCGAGTAGTCAGAGGGCCAAGGTACGCTCATCGCAAAGCGCCGGACGCGGGCCATAAGCTCGATGATCTTAAACCATACCAAGGCTATCCGAGGGGGACATTGGCCGCAGCGACGGGCCTGCAAAGACGCGAGATTACCGTGTTAACCACATCGCCAACCACGTCCGAGCTCACTTACAGGAGCTTTGTCCTGTTGATCTTCTATAAGATGGGAAGCCTCGACACTGGGATATTCTCTGTTGAGAAGAAGGCGATAATACGCGAGGCAGGAGTCCGGCATCAAGTGAGGCCATCCTCTCCGCGGGGTTGAATTAACGATTGAACCGTTGTTACCGCTTCAAGGGCACGACTAAAGGAGAGCTTAAGACGACTGGTTCGAGATAGATGACTGGAAGAAAATAAGGGACAAACTCACACGGTGTCGTGTAGCGCCCTTGCACTCGCGTTTTACAACGAGAGGAAGATTCCCAAAGGATGTCCGAAAATATAATCCGAGCCCTCCTCCAATTCCTTCACTTGGCGATAAGAGTTTACCCAAGCATGCGTAGCGCTCCATTTTTACTCGCGCTTAGGGACGCGCTGAGATGGAAGAAAGTTCATTGGGAAGGAGAGACGCGTCCGAAGATGGGAAACGCGAGTGACGAGTGCAAGCCTGCTGGCCGAAAATGGGTATTCGATCGGTGTAGGGGGCCTGTATACCTAGTCTATAAGCACTGCTTGAATTTAAAGGGATAACCACGTACAAAATACTGGTTGATTTTCACTGGTGGCCTTTCTTTGGCACGTTTCAGTATATTTTCTTTATGAACGCTATTCTGGCGCAGTTCGTTGGCGAGAGGAACCGACATACAGGCAATTGGCGCGCTTGTTAGTGTCCCTAGCAAGGTCGGCTAGCAGGATCTTGTATGCGAAGGGAATACTGAGCAAAAGAAAACATTGGCCAAACCCGCCCGGTCACATCATGTGTTAAATGTCACGTCGCGTCAGCTTTAAAAGGCTTGCTTCTTGCCGTCATCTCACAAAAAACTCGTTCCCGGAAACCCCTACCAGAGCCTGTTTTTACAGCTTATAAAGTGGCAGTACCTTCCGACTTGAATACTGCTGTTTCGGTGACTTTTGTCTTCGACTCGGTTTAACGTGTGCGACGGAGGCATTTAGCCACTGCCGCAGACGTGGCAGCACAGGTACATGGTGTTCTTCTGATAGCTTAATGTTTCTCTGATTTGATTACAGTATCCTATCAATCATGTATTCGAATTCACGATATGCATTGCCCCTCGAACTCGTCGATATAGTTATCCAAAATCTCCATGACGACCAAGCCACCCTCCGAAACTGTGCCCTAGTATCGCGCGCATGCGCCAGCTTTGCACAATCCCTCCTCTTCCGCCATATCGATTTGGACTCTTACGCGTGTGTAGCTAGACTGCTTGCACATCTGACATGCTCCCCTCATCTCCAAAAGTTCGTCCGAGAGGTCAGGATATACCAGTGGGAAGCGCAATATCCACGCCTGCACAGGCCGTGTCCTTTTGAAGTCTACATGACATGCCTCACGGCAACGCTTTCGCTCTTGCCCCGGCTGGTATCGGTGTCAGTCACCTTTGATGGCACAGAATGGGAAGCGGAAGGTAATAAAGCATTCATCAAACTGCTTCGCACCCATGTTCTGCAAAACCCCTCCCTTGTCGCAGTCCGGATTGACGGTGTCCACTCCGTGAGCCATTTCCAGCATTTGTTTGCGATTTTCGAAGGAACGGGCGTCAAAAGCGTTACATTGGACAGCTATCATGACCATGTAGATCACTCTATTAACTCCAGAACTGTCGAAAATCTGCGACTTCACTCTTTAGAGCACATTCGCGTCATCTTGAACGCACTCCAAAAACGATTCGCCTTTTGGTTCCGTCATCCTCGAACCGAACTTCCGAATCTAAAGCATTTCGAAATGGAGATGGACCATGAGATCGAGTTGATGAATTGGCGCGATGTGCTAGCCGTTGGCTTTCGTCCCCTTTTCGGGCAGAAATGACCGGCGGTACGTGCGTTACGGACAGTAACTGGTACAGAGAAGGCTCATTTATTACACTGCTAGATTTCTATGACTTTGCTGATGAAAACGACTTTTACGATGATGTGGATGCGCAGTACATGGGACTGCCACTTGATGGTCTGCAGTTTGACCACGTCATTTTCAGCGTCAGGTCGGCCTGGGACCGGGACCAGGACTACAAGGTCGATTTCAAGAAGGAGCAAAGGTTCGTGGAATGGTGGTTCACGACGTTTCGCGACCTCGTCGAGCACAAGGCGACTATCCATTTCACGGAGCTCACCTTTACGTTTTCGGATTTCTTGCACGTTGAAGGGATCTTGCTGGCATGGAGGGCGCTCGATGATGCACTTTGTCATGTGATGTTTCGCGGCGTACGGGCTGTTCATTTCGAGCACAGGGATCGGAGGTCTTGTATCACGGAATCGACGTGTCCAGCTCTCGTCGAAAAGATACGGCTTGTCCTACCAAAGCTTGCAGAGCGCGATGTTCTGTGTTTCCTCTAGTTTCGCTCTAGACTAGAGAGGTGCTATCAATAAACCCCCCTTCCTCTATTGTCCTCTTCAACACCCGTACACTGCCTCGCTTGCATTCGAAACTGTCACGAATTCTCAGTGCTGTCGGTGAATGCCCTGGTTATTCATCGACGAAGGTCGTCCATGGTCCTAGTTACAGTCGCGATCACGCGGTCTGCAGTCGCGTCCTTGCGTTCCCTGTCCCCATTTCTTTCTCCCCTCCGCCAGCACCTATGCCTTTATGTTAGAGTCAGTCTCCCGGATTCGGTTCCGTCTTCCTTCCTTCTGCTTCCAACAGCGCGCGCGGGCCTAGGAATCACTGAGTATCTATGTCGAGCAAAGAGGTAGGCGGCTCGAGAAAGCTACGCCCAGGGCCTCATAGCAGCATTAAGTATACTTGTACTTACTGTCTTGTTGCAGATTGTCTATGGCCAACTTGAATTATATCGGTGTCTGTAGTCACTGGCACTTCCCGCCTGAGCCAGTTTTCGTCCAGCCTCAGTGATGAGGACTGTTCAATACCAAGTCGTTGTCGATGCATTGTAGCGTGTCGACTTCACGATCTCAGAAGGGTAAAACGAGGCATAGTAAATGTGGAACATTGGAGGTGAGGCCATGCCGAAGGAGGATGCCTTGCCTGCCACGCTTGTTCCGGAGGAAAAAACGTTTTGCTGATGTGTTGGCCACTGCTTCGTTGAAATCAACAATTTCGTTCTAAGAGTCCTGAAATTTTTAGGCTCGTTAAGAGGCGGTTCTCGGCGTCTTGAGTAGAGCTAGCCACCCCAAAGCAATACATGGGCATAATGTTTGAGACGAGAGCGATATTACGCCGACGTGGGATATAGGATACACTGTAGCATAGACGGACCAAAAGAAGACACGAGGCGGTCGATGGGGTCGGTGGGATCGGTGGAAATGGCGGTCTCGGAATTTGCGAATACGCTCGCAAAATGGGCGCTCTCTTTGTGGCGTCGTTTCATACGAGACGCCGATCAATGTGACATTTCGCGACTGTCACATGCGCTGACCACGCTCTCTTTTCTTTCGACCACCATCATGACGCTTTCAAGCGGCATCTCGCCGAGGGTGAGCGCTGCTCTCGCCTTCAAGGAAAGCGCTATCAACTAACCAAATGATATGATGCTAGGAAATTTGATGGGGAAGAGTCGGCTTCGGTCAAGCGTGTAGAATCCTGGCTATAGCGCTAAGCGAGTCAATTGAAACAGTTGAAACCTTTACCCGCGCCTCGGATATACTGTTACAGCATGCGCAAGGGTCCCGCGTCAACAAGAAGCATTGCTTTTCTCAAGCTGTAAGCTTAAATAGAAGGGTTCTCAGCTAGTCATGGTAAACCATCATGCTTTCGGTTGCTTTGGCCCTCACTCTCATCGCTGCTGTTGCAGCCCAGGAGGATCCGTGTACGACGATAGGCGGGCAGACATGGGTGACCCCAGCTCAAGTCCGCGCGTGCTACTCTTCTTTCGCTGTTAACGACACTGAAAGGTCCAACGTGCGTTCATTGGGCGATTTAACGCGAATTGTGCTAAACATCATACAGATCATCGAAGTGGTCAACAAAACACTAGCATTCCATACCTCCACAAACTACCAGCTCCAAGCGCCGCCGCCTTACGCAGATACACATGAGGACATAGCCGCTGACCTTGCGCGTATTAGTTTCCAGGAGTACGATTCGGACTACGCCCTCCACATTGACATATCGCGCTCCGTGAAGCGGTTGAACGATGGACATTGTTTTTGGATAAACCACTGCTATGATTGTATGTATCGTCGAGTTTCGATGTGTAGGAACTGAATGCTGTTTATAGCGGTGTTTATAAACTACCTTCCGACTCCTCTCGTTCTCGTGAATGGAGCGGAAGTACACATCGCTTCGGAAGCCTATGGTAAGCGCACTGCACGATTTCTGATTCATCCGGACGACGCTAACCTTCTCATAGATGTTGCATCCGCTGAGTTTGATGACCAGCTATCTGCATGGGAGGAAGCTATTTCCTCGTCCGTTGAAGGAGGTCTGAAAGCTGTACGACTCTCATCTCTCAGATCCACAAGGCTACCACTCACGCAGTATCACGTAGTTGAATGGAGCTAAGGTGCTTCAGATTAACGGTGCAGACCCATTTGAAGCCGTGAATGAAAATGCTCTTATTGCCGGAGGATTTCAAGCTTTTGGCACGCGACAGAACGGGTGACTTTTCTTCGCCTCGTAAGCATCATAACCATTCTAACAATATGTACAGCTTTTTTTCCAGTTATCAACACTCTAAGTCCACTTGGAACTATGTCCTTGGAGACTTTGCCCAACAGTCCCTTCCTCTTTCAGACTCTGTTGAGCTTCTGGTGCAGCTGGAGGCTGCGACTGAGACGCAAACAGTTGTGGTATGTAATTTGTTCGCATACTGTTATATTCAACTTGACGATTGATTCAGATCCCGTACTTCTCTCGTATTGGCCGCTCAGTCGATTTCAGTAACGGGGCGTCATTCCGCGCAGGATACTGTTTAGCTGTCAGTGGCACCAATGGCGTCAACTACAATGACCAGGTCGACACCTCGCGATCATCGATGGCGAAAGCGCAACAGGCACCAGTAACGGAGCGAGCACATTCGCTTCTAGACAGCAGTCCCTTGACCGATGTCGTTCTTCCCCCCGAGCGTAAACCCCCACAAGAGCCAGTCAGCGGTTTCGGAGATGGAGAGTTCTACATGCTAGCTGATAACACGACTGGCGTTCTAGCCATTGGCAGTTTTGACGGCGCGGATCCCGAAGATATGATGCAAGGATTGCTCGACGGTCTTGTGACTTTGAAGTCTAGCGGAGCCCAACGTCTTATCGTTGATGTCGTGCGTATGATTTACATGCCTATTTACATCGTGCTGATCCTCCGAAACGTCTAGACCAACAACGGAGGCGGAAATATTTGTGTCGTGCACGTAAGTATGCATTTCATACATGCGTCAGTGATTGACGATTGGCATAGTTCCTGCACCGCATCATCGTGGGCCCCAAATCGACGACTGTTCCTAACGCAGGCTTGAACACGACCGCTCGTGATTCCGTACTAGCCAGGCATATCGTGCAGAATATTGTCGACTCGCCTAATACGGTCAACAGCAGTCAGATGCTGTATAATCCTCCCAAATGGCGGGATCTCAATAATGCTCAATTCGGCCCTGATGTTAACTGGCTTGAGCCGCCGGTGGAGAAGGTCGTGAATGGACGGCGTGATGCTTTTAGTCAGACGTAAATTTTCCTTCCTCTTCCTACGAACTGGACCCCGTTGACATTCGGCTTCTTCAGCTTGGGAACCGATTGTCCTGTTGAATCGAAGTTTTCGACTGTCGCACCTGATTCTGCGCTATTCGATGGACCTCACGTTGCCATTGTGTCTAATGGCCGGTTGGTGGATATCCACTACATTACTAGAGTTGTGTTGACGAAGACGATAGATGTGCCAGCTCGTGCGCTCTCTTCAGCGTAAGCCAGCCTTATTTGTTTGACCATAACTCCAGCTCATATTGTTATAGGTAACAATGGCTAAACTCGAGGGCTCGACCACCGTCGTCGTGGGTGGCAAATCGGACGTTGATCAAAAGTACTGTGGTACCGTAGGCGGACAGGCCATACGCTTCCCGGCTATCGATAGTGAGATCAAGGTTTGCTCTCTTTACCCTTGACAGAGAACACGGCTTGACTGAAGATCGTTGAAGACCGCGGGTCTCAAAGATGATGCAGCGTCGCCTCCTGATTTGATTGTCAATGGCGAACAAGGTATCACCTGGCGACTTGCATATGGTATCGACGACCCAACTGAGCCGGAAGGTGCGTTGAGTTTCTTTGGGCCTGGCGCTTTTACTGACTGTTGTGAAGAATGGCAAGACAGGCCTGCGAGCGTAAATCTACCGTTGACTCTGGACTTGTGCGTATTACTCGGGTGTGAGTTGAGCGCGGTGTTGACTGTTTGTGTTTTAGGGCGAATAACCCGGTTGCGATCTGGGATACGGTGGCGAAGTTGGTATTCTGAAATATCCGGATCGAGCCTTGACGCTGCTCGGACAATCCGCTAGTGTGGCGTCGTACAGCCTAGCACGAATCATGCTGACTTTACGAGTTACTCTGACTCATGGACTATAAACATCATGACTTACACTTGAATATTCATTCCCATTTTATGACTATAATGACCATGCGATCCAAAACAAAATCTGACTAGCCTCCAGCGCAAGCATCGCGAATATCCCGACTTTCTCCACTGGCCCTATGCTCGTCTAGCGCATACCCGGACGTGGGACTGGTCGCTATTCGTGTTCTCGGCGGCGCCACAAGCGCGTCAAAAATGGGAGTAAAGAGATGTTTTGGCTAGAAGGACGGCACACAAGTTCAACCTCGACGATCATATCCTTGCCAGAGAAGTTTTGGTATTCAGGCTGTAATGCGCCGAGTCAAGCAAGGAATCTTCAAGAAGACTTGAAGGAAGGAAGGAGGTACAGGTGTGCCTGATTACGTATGCGTCCTGCTCGGGTCAAAGGACGCGTTCTCTGGCTTCGACTCACCGTGCATCAAGCCATCACAATACGCGTTTTTAAGTCCCACAATTCAAGCAGGAAAAAGAGTAATCTGTTTCACGGCGCCATCGTACACATCGGCTGTGCGTGTCCCTCTTCCTTTTTTCCCTGCCAGCATCTATATTCCTGTTCAGGCGCTGAACGTTCGGTTGAGACGTCTTCGGCAGTCTCTCATCGGAGGTAAATCTTTCTGTTCACCTTAACTCTCAAAGCCAATGACTTTCTTCCTAGTATTCCGCCATGCCGCCATCCACAAATACCTCTCTCCCACCCGAACTCGTGGACATGATTTTTCAGCATCTATCAGGCGACAAAGATGCCCTGCAGAGCTGCGCGCTAGTATCGCGGACCTGGTCGGGGCTCGGTCAACGCGCTCTATTTCGTAGCGCCCAGGTGAATCTCAACAACTACAAGGAGATGTTAAAATGGCTTGACGATCTCACATCGGCTCCCCATCTCCAAACGCTCGTCCGCAGCTTGGGCTTCGCCATAGGCGATGAACGCCGCTTTGCTGATGATATTACGTTACTCGCCGACATATCTTGCATCACATCTGTGCTTTCTCTTCTCCCTAATCTTATGAAAGTCGCATTTTTAGGGGGCCTCGACGGCGACTACATAGCAGCAACCCGATCTTATCTTGATTTGATCCCAAATGTCTTGGAGAACGCGCCTCTTGTCGAGCTTGATGTGGACATGTATTCCATTTCCATCGACAACTTCCAATACGTTTTTAGGATTTTGGGAGGGACAAACATTAAGCGAGTCAGTTTGTCTGGGAGCGCTGACCTTCACAAAGTGGAGTTGGGGGCGACATGGGAGCCCTTGCACCTGCCCTCGCTAGAATGCATTCGCTTTTCCATTCAAGGCATAGAGGAGGACTTCCATAATTGCCTCATGCATCAATTTGACCTTCCCAACCTGAAGCAGTGCGAAATCGTTACAGACTTCATATACAATCTGCTATGTTGGCAGGACTTATTACTTCGAGGATTTCCTCCTCTCGAGTTGTTCAAATTGGAACTTGACAGTGGTGTGTAACAATTGCTCACCTCAAACTTGGATCTAACCCCATCTGAAGGCATTACCAATGATCATTCCGAGTATCTTGCCTTCGAAGAACAAGCATTTCGTCCACTCCCGCTTGCTGGTCTGCCATTCCAACACGTCCACTTGAGCGTTAACCCCCAAAACCTCATGGAGACACGCAAGTTCATCGAGTGGTGGTCATCCACATTTCGCGCCCTCTCCGATTCCGAAGCGACCATACATTTCACGGAGCTTACATTTGGGCTTACGGATCTCCCAGGTATCGAGACTCTCGAGGCGGCGTGGAGTTCGCTTGACAACAGTCTAGCGCATACGACGCTTAGCGGCGTTCGGAGCATTCACTTCGAGAGAAATGGTCAGCGGACTCAGGAAAAGATCACTCAGGCAGCGTATCCGGTCCTTGCAGACAAACTACGACTTGCATTGCCTCAGCTTGCAAGCCGAGGCGTCCTTCGTTTGGAATAGGGAAGCGGGACTGGGAAGCATCGCAGAGGCTAGGCAGTGTACAGTACACGGTGCTGCTGGAAGTTGGAACCCGAGGGCCCGCGCATCGCAGATACTACCAGGTTGCGCGCCCGACGCACCCGTATATCCACAATTGTTGTATTCTTTATTAATGCTATTGAGCTGGAGGTTGCCCTTCACATCGCCTCGTCTCCTGCCAGCTCATGAAAGTCTGAAGCATCGCCAGTCAGTGTAATTGGCCCAGATCTCAACTTTATTAGTCCAAGAGATTGTGAATTGTATTCAAAAGACATAAGCAGGGGGTAACTACCAGTATGGTATATGAGGTAGATGTCAGTGAAGGAGTGCATAGTAGAGAAAGAAATAAGAAAAGACATTCATACATATCATATCATAACCTGTCATCACTCTGACATCAAGGTAGGATCCAGAACTTGACTCCAGTCAACAACCTTGGCCTCCGGGGCCTTCACCGCGCGAACCTTCTCGTTCCCGCCACTTGAGCGCACGAACATCTTCCAGCCTCTTCGGCACTTCCACAACCTTGACATGCACTGTCTGACGTACTTCTTCTTTCGCCTTCGCCGCCTTCTGATATGCTATCCATTTACGAAGCAAATGGTCAGATCGCTAACCAGGAAGATGACCCTCTGGAATAGAGCACGTCGGATCGTTGTACTGGTGAAATCCAGCGGAACGACAACGGCCTGGGGATTGGCGTCGAGCGGTAATGGAGGCGTAAGGTGCATCACGACCTGGGTGAACGCTGGATTGACCGGAGAATCCCAACGAGTGTTGAGGTTGGTGCTCAAGGGGAGGCGTAAACCCAGCCGGCGGGGGTGGAGCTGGAATTGGTTTTATCCAGCCTGGCGGGGACCGACGAGCGCCAGCCTTGGGCTTCCTCCGCCCGTCCTGAGGCTTAGCCCTCTCCGTGTTCTTCCTTGGGCACGGCCCGTCCCGGCGGTTTCCCGCCAGGCTCCAAAGACCTATCATGTCTCGGCAGCTCGAACGACACACTATCCACCTCCTCCCCTTCTTCGTATGCTTTGTTCCGGGACGCCTTGATGAGTTCGCCCCCAATATCCTCCCAGTACTCCCACGTGAGCCTAGTAAAGTCTTTTCCAGGAAACCCCATGTAATTGTCCCTGTACGCTCGGTTGAGGACCAGGAAGTCTGGTGCGCATGTATGGCTTCTCCTTCTGCCAATTGTATTCGAGTTTGCAAGACATGGCGAAAATAAAGAAACGAAGAGGGTTGGCAAAGCGAGAGTGAGGAGGGCGCGGCAGTGGTGGTATACAACAGTGAGTGACGAAGAGCACCAACGCGCTGTTGTTAAGCTAAAGCGGATCACGCAAAGCGTGTTTTGAGTGAACGACGACACCAATTCGAGAAGGTCGGTCAATGCAGAATGTGGCTATTGCCATGACATGCGGAAAGAGAGAGAGAGAGAGAGCGACGATATTGTGAGGAAACACAGAAGAAAACGGTTGATAAATCGAGGATTGGGATACTAATAATCGGCGAGAGTGTCGTCAATATCTTCGGTGATATCTCTGGATCATAATTTATCGAAGAAAACAACGCTGAACACAGTCTGAAGAGAAGCTACGAAGAGAATCAGTATGTTTTTACTTCTTACACCGCCAGCATGACTAACCAAGACGACAAGCAAGAGTACCGCATGCTACATCCTTGCTGGGGCGACAAGCGTAGTAGATTCGCCAAGGCTGCGATAAGACTCTTGAGGATATCCGGTCAAAGTGCACCATCGTGCACGCCCTAACTTTTCCCAAACGCCTGCTCCCTGCTATAACGTGCGCTGCCAAGAGCCCAGACATCGGTGCCCGCGTAACGGCATCGGTCTCAGTCCCCTGTACTAAGAGCTCGTTCGGATCATTCTCGAGTCGGGTCCTAGAACCGAGAACGAGAATGCGGAGGGTCGGACCGTGCACCGGACCCTGGCGAAAACGATCAAATGGTCGCCGCCGTTGAGTATATCGGGCGCAGAGCGCTCTGTTAGCCCTCGATTGTCCCGGTTTCTGGCCTGTTATCATAAGGTCCAAGGTGCCTTTTGGTGGACACCATGAACTGTCTGTCTTCGGGATATATGTATGGCTATTATCTCAAGCACGCATGGGCCGTGGCTCGCTTGTATTGTCTCCATAGCTTCCTGTCTTGTATATAGCACCCATAGAATTGCAATGCAGTGATTATCTGACACCTGAAAGCATGATCTGCAGACACTGTGCAGACATATCATCCCAAAAATGTACTATGTCCGATACTGACATTTAAAAGGCCCATGACAAGACTGCACCGTCAGCAGACAGCCTGGGTGCTCAGACTTCTCTGTTGCATTTTGAATGACCGTTCCTCCATGAATAATATCTAATTGAGTGAACTACGGTGGATACGCGAACACTGAGTACGACAGCAAGAAAAAACAAGTTTATCCTAGGGATATAGGTATTCCTGGTGTCAACCGAAAGGCTTTTAAGCCACATTAAAATGGGCCAAGAACGGCGGCTCTCTGGGATGAGAAGCGCGCTCTGCGCCCGATATACTCAACGGCGGCGACCATTTGATCGTTTTCACCAGGGTCCGGTGCACGGTCCGACCCTCCGCATTCTCGTTCTCGGTTCTAGGACCCGACTCGAGACTGATCCGAACGAGCTCTAAGGTTCTATGCCAACAAGCGACTCGTTAGAAGGCGTTATGGATGGCTAGGCGCGGTTCTCCACAATTTCCGTCGACAATCCATCCCGATTTGGGATCTTCGAGGCGGGGTGAGAGCAGTGCTTCTTGAGTTGCTTACAAGAAGACTCGTGATGACATCCAAGCGCTGTTAGTAACAGTAGGGTCGGCGGCAGGTGTGATAGACGATAGATGCGGGTCGTTCACCGAGACATTTACAGGAAAAGGTGATTTGTAGGCCGTCTTAAGAACAATAGTCCCGCCCACTATAAAGTCGAAGTCGTTAAAGCGATGCTAAGCGAAGAAGATGAGTCTTACTTGACAGTCATGTAGGTTTAAGCTTGAGATGTCATTCACGTCCTCTAAAAGCACCGTATCCGACAAAGGTTGCCTCAACCACTAGCGTAGGCTCTGTTGAGCGATACTCCTCAAGCATTTGACCCTGAATGCTCTCATGAGCAGCACGCAACAAAGAAGGACGACCGCCTCTCGAAGCAGCAACGAGAATTATACGAAATTTCGCTTCTCCCTTGACAGGATAAACTTTTCCATCGCGGGTGTACGCTCTGTATGCGAACGAGCAAAGACATTCCTCGAGGCTCTCCTTGAGGCAGGGGTCTCGATAAGAAAGGTCCGGAAGTACAGAGCGTATGTGGTCGGACTGCGCTCGTTCGAGATTGACAATGGCATAAGGAATACCATTCATCCTCGGGCAATAAGAGGGGACCAAGAGCTCGATTCCTGTCGACGTGGGGGGATTCCAGGATTCTCATCATAGATAGTCCCTCCGCAGAAACAGCAATATTCCCAGCTCCACCCTAATACCGTATCAGCGACCTGGCAATTCACAGAGAAACGGATGCTTATTTTACCTGTACGCCAATTCTCCAAGTCCGCCGGCTGTATTCTCTTGCACACAAACGCGTTAAACGTATTTGAAGCTTCCACGGCCAGGTGGCATCCAGCGAAAGGGGAGGGAGATCGATTATGGTGATCGTGTCGGCCCAAGGCAAGGTTCGGTCCCCAGCAGAGGAGTATAGCGACGCGTCACGGCGTGTAGTTAGAGGAGTACTTAGACTCTAGAACGTCCTTCAGCCATGAGCTCGGAGACTTTGAGATCATCAGCTTAGTGTGATATGACCTAGGTGGGGAAGGGATATCATACGCATACCAACAATACAAGCGCGCGTGCAAAGGAGCGCCTCAACGAACGAGCGACCAAGCATCGCGAAGGGATTATCTGTGACTTTTTTCAATATTTGCATGTCTGGCACCAGCCAAAATAAACGTACCAAGATTCTTTAAACGGAATCACCTATACCGACGTTCCATCAAGCTCTTGCGCGTGGTGGCCAATGATCTCCCATCTGGTCGGTGAATGTCCAGCTCATGCGCCGGCGAAAATCCCATCGTCTTCAACAGGTCATACGGAGCCAAAGCTACCATGAGACTCAGGATACGATCCGGCCATAGAGCCTCCGGCGCATGCATCACGAATATCCCCAACTTTTTCCACTGCCCAGGACTGCCAGCTCTCGTCGTCCAGTGCGAACCCCCGCACGGATTTGGAATTAGTTGCTATTCGCGTTCTCAGTGTCATATCCTCGCGTATCCAGTACTATAGCAGTCGCCTTGCTAGTTCGCAGAGAGGATTCGTTGGATTCGCTGGAAATGGTTGGTGGTGAAGGAGAGAGTGCCGGCGGCATTACTGGGATCCGGTTTTCCGGACACGATCACGCCCAATCGTTTTCACATAACCCCCTGGTTTACCCCTACAGCTCTTCTAGTCAAAGGCAATCATAAAAGTTCGGTGGTAGGAGAAACTGCGAACATAACATTCTGAGAGGCGAGCGGGCCATCGCGGTATCAGGAAGCTGTTTAGTGGCACTGCAATGCTAGAAACTGCACCAAGAACAGACATGCCCAGGCCCAACAGCTCATACTCTCACAAGTTACTATCTACATACACTATCGACAATCTATTCCACTCCGCTCTACTGTGATATTGTTTTTTAACTTCAAGTAACTAACCACTTGTCATCCTGGTGGCGTTCCATCTATGTAGCTCGTTGATCTCGAGTACGCGCAGGCTCATCTGGTTGGTGAGGTTATGCGGTGGCACAAGTTGTCTACGGTCTTCAGCTAGTCTCCCTTAGGCAAACTTGATCGCTTTGATTTAGACGATGCGACGATCTATAATCAGTTCCGAGTCCAATCGTTGTTCCAATAACCCCTCATTTACCCCTCCAACTCTTCCAGTAAAATGTAATCAACAAAGTTTAGTGGCAGAAGAAACTGCGAACATATTATGTTGAGAGGCGAGCGAGCCATCGCGGTATCAGGAAGCTGTTTAGTGGTACTGCAATGCTAGAAACTGCACGAAAAACAGACATGCCCAGGCCCAACAGCTCATACTCTCACAAGTTACTATCTACATACACTATCGACAAACTATTCCATCCACACTCTACCGTGATATCGTTTTTTAACTTCAAGTAAATAACCACGTGTCATCGTGGAAGGACGACGTGCTGGCAGTGCATGTCCATTTTTGGATTACGTCGTCTTTCTCTCTACCACGACATTCTGTTGACACAATCTAGGCGATTCCTGCGTCAACCCTCAGAACACATCTCGCAGTATGCTTTCCAAATGCTATCTTCGACGTTCATTCTAACGCGCTGTTTATGCTTAGTATATAGTCTATGGCATCGTCCCACCCTCAATTTACTACTCGTCTCGAACACGCGGCCTTTGCTCTCGCCAAACAGTATGTAACTAGACAAGTCAGCCGCCATGACGTACCGATGGATGCCATGGGCAATGCTCTGACCGCGGCCGACGTTGCGCACATACTGCTTCGCCTGCCTCTCCACCTATCAACGGTCAAAAGCCTGGCCCGGTTAATTGACAACCAGTATCGGAACATTTCTCTCGACGTGGTAGGACGCTGGCACATTCTTAGACAACAGTTGGAGGTGACGGAAGGAGATGACGAATCTGTCGATAAGGAAAATGCGCCCCCGCCGCCGCGACCGCTTACCTCGAACAAGCCTACTCTCCTTGATGCTCACAGCCTCGCTTCAAGCTCTCTGCAAGCAGCCCCGATGATGACTACGACCAACGTTCCTATTTTATCAGCCTTTGATCCTGTCGCGCCGACGTCGCCATTACCCAGATCTACTGCTATCTACCCCTTTAGCCCAGAAGTGCTCGCTACGCATCATACACTTTCTCCCTCTCCCTTTGACCCTGCTCTCTTCTCCGAGTCGGACAGCTCCCAAAATCTCCCGATGCTTCAGCTCGATCCATCTCCCGCAAGCCTTGACTCCCCCAATGCACCTACTCTTCCCGTGGACTTCGAAGCCACTTTGGATCAAGATGGAGAAGAGAATAAAAATCTCACAGCTACAGGTACCAGCGCACTAGGCGATGCACTTTCTCCTACATTCCGCCATGACGCAAGTCAAAGCGCTAGCACGACATCCAGCTCACTAACAAACGTTCCTGGCTTGCCGATTGCCGGCCCTTCGAACTCTGGCGAGCAACAGTGGCGTAGATCAGTGCCGCTCTCACAGATGGAATCTACCTTGCAGGCCGATGCTAGTCCCACAGATGACGTGTTCTCTACTGAGCCCATCAACGATGTGATCCGTGTGCCTTCGCCGAGCCTGCAGTCAGTCACGAATTTGGATCTTGGCGAGTTAGACTCGCCCTCTCCTGCGAGTGGGTCTGGTCTGAGAGGGCGGTTGAGGCAGGGTAGAGATGACGAGGAGGAGGTTGCTCATGGGGTGGAACAGGATGTTCTCAGTAACAACCTCGTATCGAATGTCGCGGTAACAACGCCTCCGACAAGCAACACTCGGAAGCGCACCAGGGAAGACGATCAAGAGCGTGAGGATAATCGACCTCCTGCTAATCGGGCTCCCCAGGACAATTTCCCTATGAGGTTGTTTCGTCGGTTGATGGAGTATTTGTGGTAACGGCTATCTTTATTGTGTACAGTCTATGTATATCCTACTTTTCTTTGGGACTCGTGTTGTACTATCATACTTTTTGGAGGACTCTTGTTGTACTATGCATTTTTGTGTATGCACATCTCTTTTCTGTATGCGGACTACGACTTGTCCATGAACTCTGCTGTCGAGTTCTTTGTTCTGAAGTGTGGTGGCACGATTTTACCATGATACTGGCATAACCCCTTCAAAAAATTCGACCGTTTGAACGACACCGATGACGACCGCAGCTTTTGATGATGTACTATTTACATATCTAACCATGAGCCCGATGTGCTGAGGCTGTGTACTCTGTTCGATATGTAACGAATGATGCAGTGTATATACTATTAGGATACCGGAGGAGACTATAGACTATAGCAACGCAAAAAAGAAAGCATTCATACGTATCATATCGTAACCTGACATCACTCTGCCAACTCGCCTTGGCCTCCCGGGCCCGAACGTACTCTTCCTAACGTCCACAACCTTGACCTGCATTGTCTGATGCGCTTCCTCTTCCTTCGCCTTCGCCACGCGAAGCTCGAGACCAGGAGGGTCACCCTCTGGTATCGGGCCCGTCGGATCGTTGGACTGGAAGTGCTCCAGCGGAACGACCAAAGCGAACACCATCGCTGGCTGGGAGTGAACAAAATACTGAGGCTGACACGCTGTGGCGGGTGCTGGGATTGACTTCGTTGCGTCTGGCAGGGAGCGGCGCATGCACGAACAGCAGACTTCGGCTTGTTGCAGTCATAAAGCTTGGAGCGCTTCGTGCTCTTCTTCGCCTCGGGCACCGTCCGTCCCAGCGGCTTCCCTCCAGGCGCCAAAGACCTTCAGGTCTCGGCGGCTCGAACAACCCTGGGCCGCCGACTCCCCCATTTTGCACGATATGAGTTCACCCCCGAGATCCCACCAATACCTTTGTTACTTCGACCTGACACTATCAAAATCTTTTCCAGCAAGCTCCACATAGTTGTCTTGACAGTTTTTGGAGATGAGCATAAAGTGGGGGACGCGTGTTTTCGGTTCGGCCCTGCCAGACGGATTTGAGATTCCTCGACATGGCGGAAATGAAAAATGAATGAGAAAACGGAGAGGTTTCGCACAGCGAAAGAGTAGAGGAGAACGCGCTGAGAGGTGGTGATGATAGTTGAGAGGGGGTTGCAAAGAGCGCGAACACGCCAAGACCGATCATGATGAGCGTGTTTTGAGCGAACAATGGCACCAGTGTCCAATTCGAGAAATTCCGGTCAATGCAGAAGTTGGATAATAGAAGGACATAGGGAAGCGCGACGAGGGGCATTGAGAGAACAAATCGAAGAAGCGCTGGTAATTCAAGGATTATTGAAGTGTGGCGCACCGATAATCTTTAAGAATTGATCAGACATACTATTTCAAGTGATAGAAAGAGCTTACCGTTTTATCAGTCACATTGTTTAGGCTGCGCTGTTGCGTAGAAGAGATCGACAACCTCATCGCCGGTCTCTTTTTCATCGACGACTGAGATTGAATCGCGGGTAACAGCGATGGCCGTCAGCTGCTTTCTCCTTCATCATTCATAACGCCAATATAACTGACCAAGATACTTTCGGTACAACGGAGCACCCAAGCAGCGAACGCGAGCCCTCCGTTTCCACTCGGTCTGGTCCGCAACCAAAGAGTCAAGCAAGCACCATGTATCAGGAGGTCGGCGCTTGCGACTGTAGCCGGTGAGTATACCACCTGCTATCAACATTGACAAGCTTACCAGCATTTGAGCTTAGTCTACGAAGGAAGGTCGACCATGGGGCATCGCCGCAATAGACTAGGTGACCAACAGATGAAAACGAAGGCTTCGCAGGCGAGGGAGAGATTACTGCAGCAGGGGAAGTGGATGTTCGTCGCGTCATAGCTGTCTAGGCTAAACTGTCTACACCTTCTCCGACATGGCATCGCCATCCCTTTGACATGTAAGGGCAGCGGCGGCGGTACTACTCCCCGTCTGTGCCCCTCTTGTCCAAATTCTCCACAGACACAGTGCACTTCCATCCTAATACCCATCAATAACTCAGATCCATGAAAGAACGGATTAGACTTACCGGTGGGCCAATCATCGAAGTCCGCCGACTGTGGGCTCTCTCACACGAGCGCGTCAAATGTACTTCCACCACCAAGCATAGCCAGCCGGGACCGCCGTATCAGTGAAGTTGGTGTCGTGTAGCGTACCATGGACAGGTCGAATACGACAATAGTGTCAGGTCAAGACAGTGTTCGGTCCCCAAGGGAGTACGGGGACGCGTTATTGCGTTAGTAAGGTTGAGTCGAACCTGGCTGTCCTTCGGCCGCGCGCTCAACGACTTTGAGATGATTAGCTTAGTGTGGTGGCACCTAAAAAGGATATCATACCCATGATACAAGCAATACTGGCACCGACAACATTGGTCTGGGACATATAAGAAGCAACTTTGAACTGTGGGGCGTTCGAATTGGCGGCAATCATGGGCTTTGGCGCAGATGAGGTGGCCGATGATTGTGCAGTATGATCTGTGACTTTTTCAAATCTGCATGTCCCGTAGCAGGCGAAATAAACGCACCATGATTCATTAAACAAAATCAGGTACCTATACCGACGTTCCATCCAGCTCGTTCGCGTATTGGTCAATTATCTCGAGTGTACGAGGGCCCATCTGGTCGGTGAATGTCCAGGTTATGCGCCGGCGAAAGTCGCCCATAGTCTTCAACTAGTCATACTGAGCCAAGGCGATCGTGCGTTCCAAGACGAAATCTGGCCATAGAGCCTCCGGCTCAAGCATCGCGAATATCCCGACTTTTTCCACTGCCCAGGACTGCCTCTCGTCGTCTAGAGCCTGCCACAGGGCGTACCCCCGCACGGATTTGGAATTGGTTGCTGTTCGCGTTCTCGGTGTCATATCCTCGCGTATCCAGGACTATAGCAGGCGCCTTGCTACTTCGCAGAGAGGATTCGTTAGAGTCGCTGGAAATGGTTGGTGGTGAAGGAGTGAGTGCCGCCGGCACGCGTTTATGTACCGCCTTTGATCAAACTTATTCCAAGCCCAGTGCTCATACCTCCAAAGGACGTGCAACCTCTACTATATTTCACACTTATCGTTTGCCGACACAGGCTGGGTGAGTCAACTCATAGGATAGACACGGGTACATGTGCAAGGTCCTGCAAAATCAATCTGAATGCCATGATATGTACTTGCTGTACTTGACTTGACGGTAAAACAATATCCCCGTAGAACATGTTGGATTGGTCTGTCGATAGTGTATGTGGATAGTAACTTGTGAGAGTATGAGCTGGTGGGCCTGGGCATGTCTGTTCTTCGTGCAGTTTCTAGCATTGCAGTACCACTAAACAGCTTCCTGATACCGCGATGATCCGCTCGCCTCTCAAAATAATATGTTCGCATTTTCTTCTACCACTAAACTTTGTTGATTACCTTTGACTAGAAGAGCTGTAGGGGTAAATGAGGGGTTGATGTCTGTTGATGTGAAAACGATTGGGCGTGATCCCTCCTTTTACTCCTGTGACTCTTTCAGTAAAAACCAATCACCAAACAACAGTGGCAGATTGAACCACAAACATAGTATTCTGGGAGGCGAGCGGGCCATCGCGGTATCAGGAAGCTGTTTAGAGCACTGCAATGCAAGTCTATGCCCCAAGAACAGACATGCCAAGGCCCAACAGCTCATACTCTCACAATTACTATTCACTGACACTATCGACAAACTATTCCATCCACACTCTATCGTGATATCATTTTTTAAATCTACAGTATTTAACCACCCGGGCCTTGACCCGGGCGACGATCTTGGATGTCCATTTTTGGATTACGTCCTCTTGCTCTCGGCTTGCTCTCTACCACAACATTCTCTTGACACAGCCTAGGCGATTCCCGCGTCAACCCTCAAAACCTATTCTAGCAGTAAGTATATCGTCGACGTTCATCGTCCTAACATGGCTTACGGTCTGCTTAGGCTTATAGTCATGGCGTCCGAATCCCACCCTCATTTTACTACCCATCTCGAAGAGGCGGCATTCGCTCTAGCCCAGGAGTATGGCACCAAGCAAATCAGCCAACATGACATGGCGACCGACGCAAAGGGGAACCCTCTCAACACGGTCGACATTGCCCACATTCTCCTGAACTTGCCTCGCCAGCCATCCAAAGTTCGAACGCTTGTACAGCTGATCGAGACCGACTATCGAAACATCTCTCTTGACATGGTAGGACGATGGCATTTCCTGAGGCAACACCTGGAGGCGGCAGAGCAAGATGCCGAGAAGGAAAACGCCTCGCCGCCGCTACTCGCCAAGTTGGATGACGATCTGCCGAACCGTTTTGCTGAAGGTGTTCCAGCAAGCGCTGACTCTCATTCGCCTCCGGGAATCCCGATGCCGCCCTCGCCGAACAACACTTCACGCTCGGTCCCAGCATCTGCTATACTTTCTTCTAGCTTTCATCCAACAGACATGTCTGCTAGCCCACACCCATCTTTCCAGGCATCTTCACCGACTGACCCTTTCCTCGCCATTGCTCTACCCGCTGACAGACCCGACGACACGCTTTCTGATTGTGGCGTTGTTGCTTTCTCTCAAGATCTCGAAGTCGCTTTAGAACGACACGCGGAAGAGGCTGAAGGTCTCGAAGCGCCTGACTGCACCACGCCAGACGACGTCCCAGAATTTCCATCGACGGAGGACGAGGAAAATCCGCGTACAAATGCGCCATTGTCACCTTCCGTAGCTTCTCAGTCTTCGCCGTCCAGCCCTCTCCGTAGCTCAACCTTTGCGCGGAACCCTCCTTCGCCTACCCTGCATACCAGACTCGTGCGCTCTAATGGAGTTTCGAATTTCCAGGACTTGAAGCTGGTATCGACATCCCAGGAGACTGTTACTTCCGATGCCGACTTCTTCAACACACCACCTGTCGATGCCATTAGCGCGCTTCCTCTTTTCAATCCGGTCCCTCCGCCAGCCGTGCATTCCATTATGAACTCTGGTGATCATGACTTGCAGCCACCGGCTCCTGCAAGTCCGAGGGGGCAGTTGAGGCAGGGTAGAGAGGAGGAGGAGGAGGCGATTGTTGATGGGCTGGAACAGGATGAGAACCGGGATGAAGTTCTCGATAACCACACTGTCACATCGAACGTCGCGGTACCAAGGCCTTCGACAAGCCACAGACGGAAGCGAGCCAGGGAAGACGATCAAGAGAGGGAAGATAATCGGCCTCCCGCTAATCGGACTGGGCAGGACAATTTTGCTTCTCGGTGTTGGCGTCGGGTGAAGCGGTATTTGTGGTAACGACTATCTATTGTTATGTATATCCTAGTACTTTCTTTGGGACTCTTGTTGTACTATCCTACTCTTGGAGGACTCTTGTTGTACTATGTATTTTGGTGTATGCACATCTCTTTTCTGTATTCGGACGACTTGTCCATGAACTCGACCGTCGAGTTCTTTGTTCTGAAGCCACACGGCGCCTTCAAAAAATTCCACCTTTTGAACGACACCGATTCCAACCGCAGCTTTTGATGTTGTACTATTTATCTAACTATGAGCCCGATGTGCTAAAGCTGCGTACTCTGTTCGATATGTAACGAATGATGCATGCAGTATATAGGATACCGGAGGAGACAAAAAAGAAAGCATTCATACGTATCATATCATAACCTGTCCTTCCTTTGCCAACTAACAGCCTTGGCCTTCCGGGCCCGAACGTCCTCGTCCTGCCTCTTCGCAACTTTCCCCAACCTTGAGCTGCATTGTCAATGTCTGATGCGCTTCCTCTTCCTTCGCCTTCGCCACGCGAAGCTCGAGACCAGGAAGGTCACCCTCTGGTATCGGGCATGTCGGATCGCTGGACTGCCGCGCTGGGGAGCGACCAAAGCGAACACCATCGCTGGCTGGGAGTGAACACAATAATGACGCTGACACGCCGCGGCAGGTGCTTGGATTGACTTCGTTGCGTCTGGCAGGGAGCGGCGCATGCACGAACAGCAGACTTCGACTTATTGCGGCCATAGAGCTTGTATCGCTTCGTGCTCTTCTTCGCGTTGGGCACCGCCCGTCCCGGCGCCAAAGACCTATCAGGTCTCGGCAGCTCGAACAACCCTCGGCCCCCGACTCCCCCGTTTCGCACGATTTCTCCCGTACCGCATCAGCAGCTTTGATGAGTTCCCCCCCAGATCCCTCCAATACCCTGTCATTTCCACCTGAGACTATCAAAGTCTTTGCCAGCAAACTCCACACAGTTGTCTTTGAAGACGAGCATAAAGTGGGGGACGCGTGTTTTCGGTTCGGCCCTGCCAGACGTATTTGAGATTCCTCGACATGGCGGAAATGAAAAATGAATGAGAAAGTGGAGAGGTTTCGCACAGCGAAAGAGTAGAGGAGAACGCGCTGAGAAGTGGTGATGGTAGTGGAGAGTGGGTTACAAAGAGCGCGAACGTGCTTCTGTTAG
Source organism: Hymenopellis raphanipes (assembly GCA_003314085.1). Lineage (NCBI taxonomy): Eukaryota > Fungi > Basidiomycota > Agaricomycetes > Agaricales > Physalacriaceae > Hymenopellis > Hymenopellis raphanipes. The sequence continues at coordinate 53,112 of QLPD01003578.1, forward strand.
GCCAAAGCTGATTACGAGGAGCGTGTATTGAGCGAACAATGGCACCACCGTGCAATTCGAGAAATTCCGGTCAATGCAGAAGTTGGATAATGGAAGGACATAGGGAACAGCGAAGATCGCGAAGGGCAAATCGAAGAAGCGCTGGTAATTCGAGGATTATTGAAGTGTGGCGCACTGATAATCTTTAAGAATTGATCAGACATCCTATTTCAATGGATAGAAAGGGCGTACCGTTTTATCAGTCACATTGTTTAGGCTGAGCTGTTGCGTAGAAGAGATCGTCAACCTCCTCGCCGGTCTCTGTTCCATCGACGACTGACATTGAATCGCGGGTAACAGCGACGGCCGTCAGCTGTTTTCTCCTTCGTCATTCATAATGCCAGTATAACTGACCAAGATTATTTCGGTACAACGGAGCACCCAAGCAGCGAACGCGATACGTTTCCACTCGGTAGGAGGTCGGCGCGTGCGACTGTAGCCGGTAAGTATACCACCTGCTGTCAACATTGAGGAGTTTACCAGCATTTGGGCTTAGTCTACGAAGGGAGGTCGACCATGGGGCATCGCCGCAATAGACTAGGTGACCAACAGATGAAAGCGAAGGCTCTGCAGGCGAGGGAGAGATTACTGCAGCAGGGGAAGTGGATGTTCGTCGCGTCATGGCTGTCTAGGCCAAACTGTCTACACCTTCTCCTACATGCCATCGCCATCGATATGACATGTAAGGGCGGCGGCGGCGGCGTACTACTCCCCGTCTGGGCCCCTCTTGTCCAAATTCTTACCCATGGTACAAACAATACTGGCGCCGACGACATTGGTCTGGGACATATAAGAAGTAACCTTGAATGGGTTCCGCGTAGGTTCTTGGGTAGACGAGGTGGGTTTTCAAAATTTGCATGTCAAGTAGCGGACGACATGAGCGCACCATGATTCATTAAATAAAATCACCTACACCGACGTTTCATCCAGCTTGTTCACGTACTGGCCAATTATCTCGAGGATACGAGGGCCCATCTGGTCGGTGAATGTCCAGGTTACTATACGCCCCGGCGAAAGTCGTCCATGGTCATCAACTTGTCATACTGAGCCAAGGCGATCGTGCGTTCCAAGACAAAATCTGGCGATAGAGCCTCCGGCACAAGCATCGTGAATAGACTCTTTCCACTGCCCAGGACTGCCTCTCATCCTCTAGAGCCGGCCACAGGGCGTACCCCCGAACGGATTTGGAATTGGTTGCTATTCGCGTTCTCAGTGTCATATCCTCGCGTATCCAGGACTATAGCAGGCGCCTTGCTACTTCGCTGAGAGGATTCGTTGGAGTCGCTAGAAATGGTCGGTGGTGAAGAAGAGAGTGCCGGCGGCATTTCTGGCATCCGGTTTCCCCGACTCGACGATCAGCTCTTGAGCCCAATCGTTAACCCCTCGTTTACCCCTACAGCTCTTCCAGTCAAAGGTAATCAACAAAGTTTGGTGGTAGGAAAAAATGCGAACATACTATTCTGAGAGGCGAGCGGGCTGTGATCGCGGTATCAGGAAGCTGTTTAGTGGCACTGCAATGCTAGAAACTGCACCAAGAACAGACATGCCACGGCCCACCAGTTTATACTCTCATAATTACTATTCACAGACACTATCGACACACTATTCCATCCACACTCTACCGTGATATCGTTTTGCTGTCAAGTCAAGTATAAGTCTGATCAAAGGTGGTAAATGGATAGCCCCTCCTTTTACTCCTGTGACTCTTTCAATTAAACCCAATCATGAAGCAACAGTGGCAGATTGAAACACAAACGTAGTATTCTGAGAGGCGAACGGGTTCAGCGGTATCAGGAAGTTGTTTACTGCAATGCTGGTTTATGCTACAAGAACAGACATGCCAGGGCCACTCAGTTCAAACTCTCACAAAATACAGTACTAGCTCCCCACACACTATCAATAAACTACCCCAACACATTCTGTAGTGCTATTTTTTTTTCTAAGTCAAGTACGTAGCCACGTGTCATGGGAGGACGACGACGGCGATTCTGTCCTTTCCTGCACATCCCGGAGCTCATGTCGCCTTTTGATATCCAGTAAATGGGCACACCGTACCGGTACATGAACGCGCCAGTGGACGATGATAACGCCGTCGTCAGCCGCCAACGGATATCTTTACACCGCCCATTCTCCTCTCGAGCGACGCGGCTTTTTCTTTGGCGGACGACTCAAACGCTCTGGATTACCATCCTTGGTTTTGGCCTGCAACTTTTGACGATCTCCATTCTCGCTTCGGTGCCGGACCCGCTATACAATATCTTGCCTCGAGCAGACGTTACATCTGTACGCCGTTCAGCCGGCGTATCAGTGAGATTGATAGGGAATGGTGGTCTCCATGACTCACACCACGGCGTCAAAACTTCTGATGTGCATGACGGCTAGAAGGAGACGGAGGAGCTCCTGTAGCGTAACATTAATAACCTTGATTACAAAAGACGCCACAAAAGGATGTCGATTTACTTGTTACCCTCTACGACATACCGTAGTCCAAGCGCTATAGGTCGCGATCAATACGTATGAAACGAACGTAACTTTGAATTACCTGGAGACGACGACAAGTCCAACGTGCCCTACACTGCCAACTTCCCACTCATAGACAGTTTGGGCAATGCTTGTTTGATCAGGCTCACCGCGGTGGGATATGACGATGTCGTGATAGGGTTTTTTACCTTGTCAAGAAAGTGAACATGTTCAAGCCTGCTGTACGCGTTGGTAGATAGAACGTCATCGACCTTTGCCCATGCGGCGACGACGGTGGAAGAACCGAGAGCCATCACCATAAGCGTGAGCTCCTTCAGCGTACTTTTCTCGCCATGAGACAGCGCTGTGAGGGTACATAGATACCACTCGACCATACTGGAAACCACGTCCATGCTGAGACTGCCTATGTGCTGGAACATGACATGAGGCGTCAAGAGGAGATGGTCGAGATTCGGTGCACATGAAAGGAAAGGAGAAGGACCATCATGCGGGAACTGTGAGGTTATCGTAGTACGAGGAATGAGATCTTGGACACTGTCAGCAGCAGAACTACATGGAGCATGGGAGTAGACACTCACAAATGGATACACAAACATGTAATCGACGGAGATGTGAAAGGTCGGTGGCCGGTAGCACGTCATGCCATGCTTGTATGTTTCTCAAATTGGACAGAATTTTCAGCTCGGTCCAGTGCGGGAGGATACGTCGGAAATAGGGAAGCCACACGGAGAATTCTCGTGGTCTATCGAGGGTAAGGTGTTCTACAGAACACACTGCAGCGTCCAAATTAAGAGGACTGTCTATCGCGGATGGCATATCCAGGTTTCTAAGGGTGAGGCTCTTCACAGTTGTGTCCGTGAAGCTAGAGAATATGGCGGTGGGGGAAAGGACATCCGCATAATCGAGGGCAGCCATAATTGAAAAATTACACAGTTTCGGGCATTGTCGCAGGAGGCTATTGGTGAAGAGGAAGGGGGATGATGCCAAGTAGTTCGCATGAATTTCGGCTATATTTGGGAGTAGAGTAAAAAGATTTTGGACATTTTCCCGGTCGGTGTCATCGGCAACAAAATCATTGTCGTCCGATTCATAGTTGACCGCGGTTGGGCCGAGGACAGTGATCTCTCGAATGTAGGCACCAAGGTGTGGAGCACCGAGAAGGAAGTTTCGGAAAGGGACAACATTTTTCACCAAGTTGAACCTATGAAATGTGTGGAAGAGTCGGCGCTGAGAAGGGGCAAGCCACGCGCGGCAGACTAAGGAGCACTGGTGGAGGGTTGATTGGGCACCACGGTGGAAGTCGATGATGAGTGCAATGAGCTCCGGAGGAAGATCCGAACAACGCGCCATCCTGGCGGGTGTAAATTCCCTTGAACAGTCTTGACACTGTACATGTATTAGATAGCTTGTCGGTATCGCATAACAGTATGAAATACGTACAGACGTAGCACAATTAGTCAGTAGGGGACTAGGCGTCAGGATATTAAAAATCGTGCTGAAGAGAGGCCAAGTTGGCAAAATGCATGAAGGTGTCAGTGAGAACTACACGGCGTGACAGATCGGTAAGAAATCACATCATGTGCGTCGCGTCACCCGTGTACCCTTTGCTTCGAACCATCATGTCGTTTCCACATATGCGATTGCAAACGCGAAATCACGTTTACTTGGATGACAGGGATCATTCTGATATGTACTCACGAGTCCGCCTTGGTATGTCAAAATCGTTTATCCTGCCAATTCACCCACCATTAACAAACCCCTCCAGGAAAAGTTCTGTATACAAGAGAATAGTCTTGTAATTGATTGAACAACTCGTACCGACCTGCCGCCACGGTTCCGAGTTTGTTATAATCAACCTCCATCCATTTGCTCCTTCGGTACGTCTAACATGAATTCCTTTTCTGAATGCCCGTATGTCCTCAGCACTGCGCCGATACGCTACATCTACTTCCTGGCTTCAAAGGGGAACACGTTCACTGTCCATGGTGTCCCGGACGGTCCAATATTCAGGCGACCTGGTCGACCACCGTCACACTTTCATTACTCGACCTGAAGGAACCATATCCTTGCCGCTAGAAAGGACCACTGTGTCTCCGACGAGCACAGTAAACTACGCCTTCGTCGCGTCCGATAGATATGACTGCGTTGTGGACCCATTCAAGGACGCACTGTGCATTACCCCACAGGGCTCTCCTTCTGATGAACACACCAGTCTTCAGGTAAATGTTATCAGCTTTAATCGGAATCGGATTTTAGATGAATTGCAGGAACATCGTCATCGCCTTGCATACCTCTTCGCCCTCAAAGAACTTGTTTCAGGCAACAGCCTATGCACTGCCTGCTGCATTACGCGCTCCTCCGAGCTTGGGGATTCCTCTCTTTAGACCTCAATCTGAGCTTGGACTGGCTTTTCGGCCTGATTCATTCACCGGTCTTCTTGGATATGATTCTGTCGTCGGATATATTCAAGGATTGCAATTATACATCTATCTCTTCTACTCTGCTCGCGTTCGGAGCTCTATTCTTCCCAAAATCAACTCCTGTATCAGCAAGATATTGTCTTCCTCCACCTCAGATGTATCTTCATCGTCGCTGAATTCCAGCGCGGGCAACGGGATGTCCGGCGATAGAGGTTCTTCTTCACGCATGGGCCCCGTTACACGATATCGGGACGGTAGGGTAGCTTCGTCATCGAAGCCGGAATGCAGCGTGTCGGCATCGTCCATCTCCTCTAGCGATTCTTCTCCCATCTGCGAATCATCCAACGATCTCGGTGCGTTTCTCCTCAGTTTGTCGCTCCTCCGCTCGGTGAAGAATGAATGCAGGCTCATTCTAGACATTCGCGGACATGGATCCGAGCACGACTGGGTGGAATGAGGCCTGGAGGTCGACGCGCGTGTTGTCGGTCTGGAGCGAAGACTGGAGGATGAGGAATTGCGTGAGTGATGGAGGCTCAGCAATAGCGTGTTCTTGAAGTGTTGGGTGAAGGCGGGTAATGAGCTCGGGCGGGGCCGGAAGAAAGACCACAACGTGTCGTCGACATCCCGAGCAGCGGCTTTCGACGATACTGACGATGGTCGCCTCTGCTCGGCAGAAATTTGAATGTGGGTGATGAAGGCAGGTGTATGCATTGCTGTTGATGATTATAACTTCAAGACTTGGGTTGGTTTAAATATGTTTAGAAGAGGGGCTACCCATCTTTCACGTTTCTTACGCACAGCGTTTCAGCTTCACTTGTTGACGATCCTTCCTGCCCGCGACGCTTGGAGGCTTGCGCTTAGGACTGCTTGAGGTTTGGAGGCGGATTCGCGCTATGGGTGAGGCTATACTAGCTGCATGCAGGTTGTTGGGACAACGCATCGTCCAGTCTGCGTGGCACAAACCGATTGTTTTTCCTTGCCTCGAAGAATGTACCTGTGATATCACTCGCCCAATCTACGCACCACAGCGCCCGTTAATGTATTCTCGTGCGACATCCGCGGTCGTGGCTAATCACCATTTTACCCCCTCTCTCTTCCGAACCTCGACCCGATGAGGTGGAGCGCTGTAACGTGTACGATGATGTCTCGGGCACGTCCATTTCAGTCTACTCAATGAACGTCATGGCGAAATAACCGCAAACGCAGCAATTATCCAGGTTTCGCGCTCTACATAGTCACCAATCAAACAACGGAAGCAATATTATTCACCACAACGAATTTACTTTCAACGCTATTGATATGTTAACAGGCTTGTTTGTTCCGGAATAGATGAAGGCACCAAGACCGCCGTCTTTCATAACGTTCTTCGCAGCGCCTGATGTGATCTCGACCAGTCTGGTTTGGTACTCATGAATCAAACGACGCGATAGCACCATCCTTTCGTTTCCAGGGATGCCGGGGCGTGTCCGCACTGTAACGCGTCGGCACACGAAGAGTCGAAGGACCAAGCTAGGTGACGACACGCAGCGAAGGAATAATTGGATAGATTCAGGAAATGTGTAACAAGTAAGGCGCGTCAGAAACCCACTAAGTATACACATGAAGAGAATTCAAGGCGGAAGATTCGAGTTAGAGAGGAGGGAATGGTGGTCGTTACTGATCAAGTAGTCAGACTCCTACTCGATCGAGTACTTGGCGGACTGATCAAGTCGCATTTTGTCCTCTGACCATCACAACCCAAACACAAAAAAAAACCTTCCAGGCTTGTACTAGACTGACTCTGCTGCACATCTCACGAGTTATTGTTGCTTTGCGTTGTTCTTGTATGTGTCCCTTTTTCTTCCGGCCTTAAACATGATAGAACTCGAACACGTTCAGGTGTTTCACACGCTTTCTGCGTCTTATTCGTTGTCGTCCTTTAAAGCTCTTCTTGGAGGTAAATTGTTATCCCTTTGTATATTCACCTTACTGTTACACATTGCTCTCTAGTAGTCCGCCATGATGCCATCGACAAATACTT